>JAKSZP010017271.1:0-146367 GCA_022478985.1 Massospora cicadina
TAAAACAAATTTGTTCTTGGCTACCCTTTCATAGGGTGAATTTGCTATATTGGCTTTCCTCAGAGGCCGCTGACTGGGGTTTTGTGGTGCTCCATGCACAGCAACATTTATGGAAATCAGTGGAGGGTTTGGAGCATGTTCTGGAGCAGCATAGTCCTGAAATTTCTTCTATCCACACCTTCTACAAGTTTTTTTTCTGTGATAAGCTTGCTTCTCAGTGAGATTATATTCAAACGAGGTTTATGTTAAAGCACAGGCCTTATCTTTTCCCAGCGTTGCCAAAACGTCATTTCTCTGTTCCTCCTTGGACCACCAAATGAGAAACCCCCCAATTTGGCAATCGCCCTCTCCCAACTTTGACTAACTGATTGAAGCTCTTTGGGGTGGTTTCCCCGCTCCAACCCATAATGGGCCAGGCAATTTGGCCATCATTGTAACGATCAAGGCGTTGCCTGACCACCACATAGCCCTAATCTTCCCTAAGGCGATAGTCAGGGCCAGGGGAGAGGGGCTCAACCGCTCCAATTATTGTAAATGACAATCTGATGAATCAGATGCCTCAAAATCAGAAGCAATATTGAATCGAAAGGCTGACAGGGAAGGGAAGCCTCAGAAATGGCGCTCTGGCCAACCAGATGCTGCCAAATCCAATAACGCTAAATGTGGTGATGAGGGATTGGACCCTCAGACGCGAATTTTTGACCAATCGGAGGCCAAATCCATTGTGTTTGGGAGTATCAACATGGAGGAAAATCCTTACAAATGGCGCTCTGGCCAACCAGATGCTGCCATACAAAATATTCCCAAAAGAGGCAATGAACCAATATCAGGGAATATAGGCGAGGGGAATGCCCTGGGCTTTGAGAGCAAATTGAAGCCAAATAATGAATGCAGAAAAGTTTCCGCAACCCTGAGGGTACCCAGCCCAAGTTCAAGAACAGGCCACGACGCCAAAATTGAGGGTCTAGATTCTTGAATAGGGCCCACTGCTGGGAAGATGCCCGCGGACTTCGTGGGAACAGGACCCGCTCTTCCCCAATAAGCTCAGTATAAAGCTGAGCAGGCAAAACTGTTTAGAGCAGTTTTGTCTTCTATAAACCTAAATAAAACTTAATAAATTCTAAACTTAGTTTTGCACATTTGCAAATCACTTTATTAAGAAAACCCGGAATACACCACATGGACAGAAGTTCAGACCTTGACAGGGCCATTCAGTCCCTGTAGGCCCTCTCAGGGGGTCATGCCCTCCTCCTGGGCGCCAGCATTGTCCTAACTGTGGTCCAAACCTTTGTGAAAGTGGTTTCCGCATAGTTGGATTCGGATCTCTCAACTGCAGGAATATCCTGCCTGTGGGCCCTCACTTAAGTACACTCTTGCCTAACTGCTTTGTGGCAGTTTTCAGAGACCCCGTCCGTCACAATCATTATTTCACCCATGGTGGCCCCTATAAACATGGGCCCCAAAAACTTGTGCGCGCCTCTAAAACAGGAGGAAACTTATCCTTTCAATACTTCAAGCTCCTCCAAAACTGAAGGCGATCAGGAGTCTAACCCCAAATTTAAATTAAATGTTTCAGTTGATTCCACTGTGATTATTTCACTCGTGGCAGCCCCTATAATATGGCGCCCACAACTAGTTTTTTTCTCTTGAAAATAGAGCGTTCCAACATTTTTCTTTCTGTTTTGGCAGAATTTGAGGGTATGGGAGATTAGACCCAAATTTAACAAAAAATAAATTTACAAAAATGATTTTTATTTGCACATCTTTCCTGCAGTGCAGGCCAAAGCATCAATGAATTGCTTGGCGGTGTCAGGATCAGACAACAAGCCAAAACTGGCCATTAAAGTGGGCATTGGGTCATTAACGCCCAAAGATGCGTTTTTATAATATAAATGACATACAAAAAATGAGCCAATTATTAGCTCTTTTGGCTCTAACGAGGACCCTATTTCAGTATATCAGATTACACCCAAGAACACCAAATTGACCCCTGCCATGATCCAAAGAACGTAGAGGGTGGAAAAAAGCTTCTTTGGAATATAATAATGTCTATGCAACTGCTGAAGATATGGTTAAATATGTAGCCTCATTAGTAAGAGTGGCCAATTATCTCTCTCCATTTTATGTTGTAAAAACATAACCTGGAGGCATGTTATGCCCAATGAAGAGTTTTTTGTAAAGGTTTTGGCGATTTATGCTTTGAATAAAGACCAGTTTGGATTTTCTTGTGGACTGCTACCCTTTCATCTCCTTTAGAGAAAACAAGCACAATGATTTTGGTGGATACCAGAGCTGATAATTATATTGACCAAGACCTAGCCGATTATCTTGAGTTGAGTTACTTGCCAGATGGTATGGTTAGGGGAGGGGCTTCCCAAGGTATTACAACGCTGAAGGTTCTAGGGTTAATGGATTATCTTTTTTTAGTACTAGATGGTACCAACCTGAGGGGTGGATTCATTGATGTAGGGTTAATGGATTATCAAGTTGGCAAATAATTTTGGCTGACTGCTTCCATGCAATCAAAAACCTTCTCTGGAAGTTTTGAATTACACTTCCAATGGGGCAGGTTTTCTCTTGAAGTTACTTTGAGAGGATTCTCCAAAGAAGCGATAAAGTAAAGTAAAAACAGGTTAAAAACTGACCTAATACTTTATTATTGAGAGGATGGGATATTTATAGGTTTTGATTTGGTTCATAATCTATCAGTGCTAATTAATCTCTATGAAATTAAATCTTTAATCAATCGAAGAGGATGAGGCTGATTGTTCTTATTAACGTTGATAGATTGAGATAAATTAAGCTCACCTTCCAATGAAGCCAGGGGATTTGATGGGTAAAATCTCTGGGAACAAAAGAATTCAGCGAAATCCCGACACTTCCCCCTCAAGATTTGATTGTGGTGGAGGGTGAAACTTAACCTAGGTGTATATGTTTGATTACTATGCCAGTATCAACATGAACAATCAAATACTCTAGTCCTTTTCGAAATATAACTCAAAAAGGACCAGACCAGTTGGTTCCTAATTTTTCAGTTCATCCACCATCCTGAGAGTGGTAATACATGACATAATCTCCGATTTGGTATTCAGGTAAGGCGGGTTTATGTTGATTGGCTTTTAAGTCTCTCATTGGGTGTCTTTTCACTCAAAATTTCATAGCTTGAGGTTGAAGATGAATAATCTTATCACCAGATTTCTCAAAATTAGATCAGAGTTTTCTGGTATGCTTTCCTCAAGTATGGTTTGGACACTAGAAGGGATTGAGGGGTCTCGCCCATATAGACACTTGAAAGGCGACATCTTGATAATTAAATGTTAGCCTATTCAATATGCAAATAAGGCACTAGGCAAATAAAAATTCCACCAAGATGGATCAGTAGAAGCCATCTTTAAAATTTATTGTGGGAAAGGCCAACCATGGGACAGACACTTCCAAAATTGACTCGACCAAGACAACACACACACACACAGGGAGGGCACCCCAGAGAAGCGATGTTATCTCTTGTTGCCAGTGGGAACGCCACTTATGGGGAATGGGAGGGAACGCGTGAAGGGGCCGTAGCCACAATTGAACACGTGTGGAGGAAGGGGTCTGATTTGATGAATCATACTGGGAACCAGGAGGAGACCAGCTGTCAGCGACGCGGTGGGAGGTATCCAAACATCCACGCTTGAAAGTGGTCCACCAAATGGGACTGGAATCTGTGGACAGCTTCTGGGAGGGTGGGGATGGAGCCAGCGATGGCATCCAAGACAATCGTGTGGATAGTCCACATGGCGATTGCAACCACCAGAGCACAGAGGGAGGGTGGAAGGGGGGAGGCCATTGATAAAGCAAACATATCTCTTAACAGACTGAAAGGATGTGTTTGATTCTGGCCTAGTAAACGTTGAACTTCGCGCCATATCACTTTAGAGGTAAGACACTTCTCCAGGCGGTGGAACAGCGTTCCATACTGGCCACACACGACGCAGGATGAGTGTAAAGCGTTAGAGCGTTCAGCTGTATGGTACACCCGCCTCAGGCAGCGCCACACATGGGAACGGATTTGAGGCTGCAACAGGGGATGGTGTGCGTATTTCAAGATAGCTTTTTGGGTCTCAATGGAGTAAGGGATGTCCATATTGTCCAGGCATTCCACCCTGGATAGGACATGGGGTCGAATGGGAATCACGCCATCATGGATTGGTAGCCCCTGTACCTCTTGTGCGAACTGAGGAGATGGGCGGCCTCTTCAGGTTGTATGTCTGCTAATACAAATTCTCCACTCAGCGCTCCGCATGGAGAGTAGGATTCATTTGTAGTGGTTTTAGTACCGTGAGGACCTGTGGCCGATGGGTGTGAAGCCAGGTAATTCATCAGGGAGTGGGGGTTCGATGGATTGTTGAGGCCCAAGGCGCGGGAGAAGTTGGAGCGGGCTGCGCGGGACCAGTGTTGGGAGGGGAGTGTAGGAGCAGTGACGGCCGCAATCCAGGTGCCTAGGATCTTGGCCGCATGGGCTCTGAAGTCAAGCAGGCCCATGCCACCATGCTGATGAGGGCCAAACATGACTTCTAACCGTACTAGTGGAGGGCGGCCTGACCATAGCCATCCTTGCAGCAGGACATGCAAGGATTTGAAGAAGCTTGGGGAGAAGGGGATGGCGTGGGCTCCAAACCAGACTTTGAGAGGAGCACAGAGTTTGCCAAAACGACCCTGCCAGTAAGGGAAGTAGGGTGGGCTCTGAGGGAGGCGTTGCGCTTTGTCACGTTGTCTAGAATATGACACTCCATTACTGCTGATGCATATCCGCCTGCCTCCACCCACACGCCCAGATGGCGGACTGGCCCTATGGTAGGGCGTTGCACAAAGGGGATCACCAGTGGGGCGGTGTGGAGTGATCTGGGAGGGCGAGAACGTTTGTGAGCAGATGGGTTGGGCTGGGCACTGTCCGCAGGGCCCAGCAGTTTTGATACCAACCAAGAGGATGATTTCTAGTGGGGATATATATTTGAAGTACTTTTGTAGAATTCATATGGAATGCCATCTGGGCCTGGGCATTTTCAGTTTGTTGCACCGTGAATGGCTGTCCATAATTCGTTAGGAGTAACTAAATTCATTATTTCTGGGTATCAGGAAATGGTGCGGATGTGGGCTCAGTCAAGAAATTCCGCCACTTTGGCCTGCTGAATTAGATCAGATCGGTACAACTTGAGTAATACTTTTGTGTTTTTATTGCCACTTCAGCTGGCATATCTGCAATGGAATCATCCAATCTTTGCACCTGTGTGCAGGCCACGCTCTGTCATGGTGCGAACTTTTTTTTCCAAAAAATATGCGGTGCACTTGTCACCTTTTGTGATGCGTTTGGCCCTGTACTAAACACAAACCCAATGTTTGTGCTGCTTTTTGAGCGCGTTGAGGTGGGCGGCTGCCTCCGCCCACTTCCAGCCCCATGCAGAGCTGTATCCTGTAGCCAGGATGTTGACTCCAGGTGTGCCAACAATGCCAGAGCGCGCGAAATGACAGCCGATGTGGCTCATGAGCATCTGGAGGAGAGGTGGCGCGATTGGCGGATGGTATCTTCTTTGAAAGTTGCCCATGTGAAAATGGGGTCCGCACAAAATTGTGCAACAAACTCTTTTGCCAAAGTTGCTGATTCCACCCACATGGAAAATCCTGGCGATGTGAGCTTGGGGGGTGGATTTAGCACAAATGTGGGGCTTTAGCAGCTGTGACAGGTAGGTGGTAGGTTATCAAGACCAGTCAATGGTCAGAGAATTCCATTTTTGTTGTTTTAAAGTGGGATATGTGGGGTTGGAATTTCGCTGGTTAAAGGATAAGGTCGATGTGGGACATGGACCTTAATTGGCCATTTTGGACGTGGGGGTGCATCATGTTCTCAAGCAGCGGGGATTGCTGTGGCAGCGCATCCATTAACCCAAGGGTGGCCTTTAGAACGCGAAGTTCAACATGGCCCCGGGGGGTGTGGGAGGAGGAAGGCCACCGTTCCGTTGGAGTGTTTAGCCAACAGTTCATGTCACTGACTATGAAAGGGTCTGAGGGTAGCGGGAGGGATTTGACTGATGAGAAAAATTTCTGATGCTCTCGTGCACCATTTGGGGCATAGATGTTGATGATAGCATGTACCACGTCAGCCCCAAAAAAGTGATAATGAGGACTTGGCCATTGAGAAAGGTTTCAATAATAAAAATTTGAAAAAATTTATTTTTCCAAATTAGCACCCCACAGTGCTTCAACCAAAAGGATAGGGATGGGAGGAGAATTGTTTTCCAAGCCTCCTCGGAACCTCACGGACAGTGGGACTCCTGGATGGCCAGGATATCCACGGGTAAATTTTGTTGTAAAAAACTCAGCTTCTTAGCCTGGGACGGGGAGGCCTTGAGTCTGGCGATATTCAATGTCCCTAAAGTGAATGTTTCCCCCATAACACCTTAGGTGCGAGGGGGTGGGCACCTGGGCCCACTAGCCTCCTCTAGATCCCCATGGGCCTTCAAAGCAGCACAGGTGTTTGCAGCAACGCTATCAGTATTTTTGTTAATTTTTGCAGAAAGGTTTGCATTGGCTTTTGCCTTTGCTTTTGTTTCTCCAACGTTGGACGAATTTTTTGTGGTGCAGATGAGTTTGGTGCACCATCAAGCGGGGCAAAATTTTTTTCAGGTAGGTTGAAGGCCAAGTCAGTTTCAACTGGAGCTTAGTTGCAAAGATCGGGAGAATTTGAGTCACCCATCAGATCCTCAGATCAGGTGGCCCAATCGATATGGGCTTCAAAATCTGATTGGTTGATGGATTCCCAATTTGCTTCCGCTGCAAAGGTTATGATGTCCTCCTGGCTTAAGGAGTGTGGGATAGCAGTGGTGACTTTGGCCGCTTCCTTGGCTGCGGCCCTGCGGGCCTGCTTGGCCTTCTTCCGCTCTTGCGGGAAAATAGGATTTACCAGAAGGTAGCAGCCTTGTGCCTCCCATGGGAAAGCCTCTTTGGTGCTTACGGTTGGTTTGTAGTGCGCCTCTCCACTGGCCATGGCTGCTGAGAGGTGCTCTTGGAATGTGACGCCCTCCTTGGTGGGGCATGCATGTGCCTTATGGCTGAACGCATCATAGTGGGTGCAGATGGGGGGCGCGCTGTCCATGGTTACCCTGGAAAGGGTGGGTGGTATGCCCTTCAATATTAATAAAAGTGGAGTGCGGGATCTGGGTTAGGTCCTTCATGATCTCCTTGGTTGGGGTCAGAACTGCGATGGCTTTTCCAGTGCACAGGTGTGGTATCAGCGTAAAGCATTGCATTTCAAAGGATTGTATTTCGCCATAGATAGCGAGACCATCTTTCAGGTGTTGCTCCAAAATGTCACGTTTTACCGTAGTAGGCAAGAAGTCAAACGTGAGGAAAATTTGGTTGGATTTTGTCCATCTAGTGCATTTTGTTTCAATGAATCATTGCCCTTCGGGGAGGTCAATCACTATGCGCACTGCAGCAGCCTTGTCTGCTGCCTCCTTGTTTTCAAAACCTAGGTCCAGCCAACCATGTGACATGGAATGAGGGGCAACGTACACCGCAGTCTGGAAAAAAGTGTGCACCTCCCTACAAAATTTTTCCCATAAAGCCATTTGTTGGATGTCCAGAAACATGTGGACTCCGTATTCCACCAATGAAAGTGGCTGGGAGTGCGGCGTATTGATGTACTGGTTGCATCATGCTTGCCAAGCGAGATTTTCTGGGGAAATAGTGCCCGCTGGCTTTTTGAATTCTTTTATATTCCGCCAGTTTCTCTGGGGCGTTTTTAAATGTTTGAGGCCGCGGGCCTCCCACCTGCTCCTCTTACCTTACTTGCCCAGCTGCTCCCTGACATGGGCGCAGACTAATCTCCTCTATGAGATTTATCAAACTAGATTCAGACTTGAATTGAATGGGTTGCAAAAGTGATTGCAATGAGAGAAAAAGTTTTTTTAGTAGAAGCCATCTTTCTTAAGATTGAAACTAGGGCTCCATTGACTCATTTGGTAGTCCCATTTGTGGAGGATTGTATGGAACAACAAATTGTTGGGCAGTGTTAAATAATTTAGATAATTTCTGTACAAGTTATGAGGTAAAGTTAGTCCCATTATCTGACATTAGGACCTTGGGACATCCATGTTGAGAGATTATGTGTTGGTATAAGAATAGTGCTGTAGTTTTAGAAGAGGGGTGGCAATAGAATATGGTCACAACTTATTTAGATAAATGGTCAACAGCCATAATAATATACTGGTGGCCATGTAATCCCTGAGGAAAAGGACTATTACATCAATGCTTATCACTTTAAACTCTTTAGTCGGGGGGATAACTTGATGTTGATAGGTTGGATTGGTGATCCCATGACTTTACAAATAAGACATGAGTCAAGGGTCTCTTGGATGAATTTGGTCATGTTATCCCAATAAAATTAGATTTTCAATCATTCTTGAGTTTTCTTTAAAGCACTGTGGCCTACTTGCTCATGTCCTTTCATGACAGCCTGAAATCTTGAGTTTGGGTGTTAAAAGGGTAGCCACTTGGTTTTGATCTTCTATATAAAGCTCCCTCCCCAATCATAGTATCTTTAGTTATAGATTTAAAAAGGCTTGATTTTCTTCAGACTCTCGATCCCACAACTCAGGATGCCTAATAAGGTTATATAAGCGTTTTTCCTTAACCTCTTCCAAAGTCAAAATAGGCAGTTGAGACAAACCATCAGCATTCTGATGTTGAGCACCTGAACTATGAACAATGGAAAAACCACAATTTTGCAATCATAAGGCCCAACGAGCCAATCTCCCATCAGGATTCTTCATATTCTGCAACCCTCTTAAAGAAAAATGTTGGTAATAACAGCAAAATGGTCACCATATAAGAAGGGACGGAAGTGTATGATAGCTAGAATTATGAACAAACACTCTCACTCAGTGACACTGTAATTTCGTTTAGCTTTGGACGAAGTTTTGCTATAAAACGCAACAGGATGATCATTTTGTTCTTCACCACACTGGGATAAGATAGCCCCAATAGCGACATTTCCTGCATCAGTATGAAAGGAGAAAGGCTTATCAAAATGAGGATAAAATTAAAACAGGTGCCTTAGTCAAGGCAGTTTCAAAGAATTAAATGACGGTTCCTGAGCTGAACTCCACTCAAAAGGCACTCCTTTTTGTAAAAGATGAAATAAGGGTTCAGCATATCAGAAAATTTGGGCTTAAATTGCCGGTAATACCCAACTATGCTGAGAAAGACTTGAATATCCTGCAGAGAGGTAGGAGGGGGAATTTGGTGGATAGCTTGAACTTTATCTACAAGGGGTCAAATTCCTCTGGCTGATACTTGATGTATTAAAAACTCCATTCCATTTTGGAAGAATGAATATTAAGAGTGTTTGAGCTTTAAGGAGGAGCTTCAAATTCATCTGGAAACTTCTTTTAGATGGCCCAAATGCTCAGTAAAGGTTTTGAAAAATACGGTAATATCATCAAGATATACCAGAACACAAGTAAGCTTTCGGTCTTTTAACATACCATCCATAGCCCTTTGGAAAGTGGCTGGGGCATTGCTTAATCCTCGAGGCATCCAAGTTGATTAAAATAAACCTTCACTGGATATTAAGGTACACTTAGCTTGGTTAGCTGGGGATAACTCGATTTGCAAGTATCCACTGGCTAAGTTCATGGCCAAAAATAAGTTTATACAGCCAACAACTAAAGGGATCATCAATCCTAGGTAAAGGATAACTGTCACATCGAGTAATAGCATTCAGTCTACAGTAATTTATAACCACTCAGTGAGAACTATCCTTCTTCTTAATCTTTAGCAACAAAGATGCCTAAGGACTATTGGAGGGTTTCAATAGTACAGCCTCCTATAATTGATGCAATTCTTTGGTAACTTGGGCTTCTTTTACTTTAGACTTACTATAGGGCTTGGCACAAATAGAAAGGTGATCGCCAGCTTCAATGGAATGCATTACTCCTTTCATCTTACCAAAGTCATAAGTATGCTTAGCAAAGATGTCAGAAAATTCTTCTAACAATTGAAGCACTTGTTTCTCTTGGTCACTAGTGAGGTGTTTTCCAATAGCAGGACCCACAGTAAGAATTTCCTGATCACTTCCCAACCGAAAGCCTTTTTAGGCTTCCAAAAGGTTGAACATCATAAATTCAAGATACAGGTTATAACTTGACATAAGCAATGGGGTGTTGTTGATCCACCATCTTAGGTTCATTGATATGGATTGCCAATAAAACGGATAATGATCCTGTATAAGTGTAATCCAAAATTCCAGGACATGGCAATATCTCTTTAACAGAAGGGTTGGAAATGCCCTGGACTTGTAATAAGTGTCTTTTGGGAATTGAAAAATGTAAAGAAGTATTAATAATTACATGCGATTTTGGTAGAATAATTACATTGTTGGAGGAGAAAATAGGCATCCCCTCTTCAATATCCGCTGAGGTAGGGGGTAATTTTACCCAAGGGTTGCCAACATGGTATTGAATAGATTTAGACCTTTTAGACCCCTCCAACTGACATAACTGATGTCATACATGAGCATGTTCAGACAGATGTAAAGGAACTCTATACCCCAAGAGAGATAGCAATGAGTTGGTGTAAATAATAAATCATTGAATTACCACAAAAATTGAGTTCCCAATAGTAGGTCATAACTCAAGTTGTCAAGGACAATAGCAGGGATGGTAAAAGTTAGCTTCCCAATTTTTAGTGGGAAAGATGAAAAAGCTCCAATTGACCGAGTACTCTGAGGTCCCACAATGCCATATTCTTCAAAATGGGAAATATCAGGCGCTAACTTGATCCACTTGATAAATTTTGATGAGACAACATTCACTGGAGATTTCATATTGATGATAGTTTTGGCCTTGACTTGATTCACTCGGAATTCAATACAGGTGATGATGCTTCCAAACTGAAAGATAAAGCTAACAATGAGGGCAAGGAATAAGAAGAATGTTCATCTTTATTATACTTGGCAGGGCTTTGAAGTTCTTGTTTCACACTCATATCATTATCAAGATGCAGAATCTTATTGGTTCTATCCATTTTCTTCTTCTCATCCGCTTCTTTCTTGAAACAACGGTCCTCAGTATGGAAATTTCGGTGACAGTAGTACACTGAATCACTCTAGTATTTTCAGGCACAGTGTAAACTCTAGGGAGACTAGGTCTTGGAGAATCATAAGATTTGGGTTTTTCTGAAAATTGAGGAGGCAATCTAACAAAGCCTCCTTGATGTCTAATATACTTCTAAATTCTTCTTTACGGTAAGAGGGCATACTTACAACTGAGTTCTGGAAGTAAAAGCAGACATAACAACAGTAATCGCATCATCCAAATTTAACCAACCACAGGCCATTTAATATTAGCTTCCCGGTAGAACCAATGAGCAAAATCTTTAATTATTTCATTCCAGAGGGGTTGTATCCCCATAAAAGCCTATTTTTGAGAGGATAAGGTTTGCTCACTTTTGAATTATTTGATTAACATTTCTTTGACCTGAGACCAAGTAGGGAAAGTCATTAGGTGAGGTACCATAATATTTTGGGCCAATTGAGTTATGATAATTTGGCAAGTAATTCATTTTCTGATGATCTGTGGCCTCACTCAGAGCCTTCTCATATAGATAGAGGAAAGAGATAATACTGCCTTTCCCAGGAGAATACTTGGCTTTAAATACTGGCTTGAAACTCATTAGAACATTGGACCCTAAAAAATGTACTTCAGGATGATCAGATTGAGTAGAAACATAAGATTTGGAATCAGAAAATTGCGAAGAAAATGGAGGATAGGGGCCAAAAGTCTCAGTACAAATTTTGTCAATCCGTTGATTCAATCCAACATGCCCCACTTTTTCATCCAACCAAAGAGATAGGTCATAAATTTGCTCCTGCTGAGCATTGTGCTTAAGTTCCAAGGTTTCAATTTTGGCTTGGAGCATCTCGCCTTTGATTCATAGGCCTGAAACAGGAAGTTGGTGTCCTTCACCCATTTACCCAGACTACTCAGTTCATTAGAGAGAGAATGAAGTGACAGGAGGGGATCAATCGCCACCCCCTCAGGGGTTAAGTTACATTCCTTGGCCACTTTGTAAAATTGGTCATGTAAGCGGTTCATCATGCTCAATAAGGAGTCAACTTGTTGAAAGATCCTGAATACCCATCAGTGCCTGGGGCCCCCAAAGTCCTATCTGCACCTGGCAGTCCATGAGGCCCTTCAACACCAGGGGGTCATCAGGGGCCATCAACACCTGGAGGTCCACATGGACCTACGCCCCCAGGTGGACCTCGGGTTCCTTCACCCCAGGAGGACCCATGGCGCCAGAAGTTTTCTCTACTTCGATGACTCAGGATTGGATTCCCAAGTACAATTGCTCCAATTGAGAAAGATGATTTCTGATTTCTTCTTCCATTGCTCGACTCTGCTCAAAAGTTGGAAAATTTCCACTTTCTATTCTTGTTGAATTTCCTGAAATAGTTGTGGAAACTGTAATTCAACAAAGCTGGACATCCCATGGTCAAGCTGAATAAGCTGTTGATGTACTTCATTTAAAAAGATTCGATTGTTTATGATGGCATCTCAATTATCTCTGCTGAATTCAGAGGTGGATTTGAAAAACTCAGTAACATAATTATTTAAGGACTGAAGTTCTTTTAGTCAATTGAGCATCCCTTGATGATGCATTCCCACAACTGGTAATAGATGGATAGGGTAGGGTGTACTAGCTGATGTAAGTATCGCTCAGTGCTAATGTCTGGCATTTAGGAGGTTTGCAACACTTCTCTCAAGATAGAGGGTACAGAATCAGAACGCGATTGGGTGTAACAGATTCCAGGAATTAATGCTCCCCCAAGTATTTGATTATAAATATTTCATAAAACCTCAGGAGGGATTTGAAAATTCGCTGTAAAGCTGATATTAGGATTATAAAACTCCAAGTTAGTACGGAATTCTAAAGTGGAAGGTACTATTGGGATTTTGATTCTAGATGAACAGACTCATCTTAAAATACTGCCTTGCTCATGGTCTTGAGCTTCTTCAGGAGAAAATTGAGAATCCATAATAGTGACTGACGTGTTCATGGTGCATAACTCAGAGTGCAATCTGTAGTGAGCACCACTCTGGAAGTTTTGAATTACACTTCCAATGGGGCAGGATTTCTCTCGAAGTTACTTGGATTGGATTCTCCAAAAAAGTGACAAAGTGAAGTAAAAACAGGTTAAAAATTGACCTAATACTTTATTATTGAAAGGATGGGATATTTATAGGCTTTGATTTGGTTCATAATCTATCAGTGCTAATTAATCTCTGTGCAATTGAATATTTAATTAATCAATCAATCAGGATGAGGCTGATTGTTCTTATTAACGCTGATAGATTGAGATAAATTAAGCTCTCCTTCCAATGAAGCCGGGGTAATTGATAGAGTAAAATCTCTGGGAACAAAAGAATTTGACGAAATCCTGACACCTTCTGTACCCCATTATTTCGTTAGAGTAGTGGTGAAAATTTGATGTCAGAACCAACGTAAAAGACAATATTTTGTCTTTAACTTTGAATAATAGCCATAACTTAGTTGTCCCCTTGTCTGAGGTTAATTCTCAGGTGATTTTCACCAATGGCCCAAGGTTCATACACTCAGTCTTGCTCCGTTACTGAAGCCCTCTTTGGAGGTACCCTTATTTTCCTGTTTGGAGGGGATGAAATCTTCATCCGATGCAGCTTGTGCCATTGTAGTACCAGCTCATTCAGAGTTTAATTTGAGTTCAAGCTCACTTTTAATTTGGTGCAAATATCTTCTCCCATTCACCCTTTAATTGTACTGGAGGAAGCTGCCTTAGATGTGTAGGTTAAAGAGAAGTTAGCTAAAGGCGCAATATTTTAACGTAGCTCCCCAGTATATCCCCACTTCTCTTTGTGGAGAAGGCAGATTGTACCTTACACCCATGCATAGACTATGGGAATCTCAACAATGTCACAGTACAAGACTTGAATCCCAACCCATTGGATTTTCACATTTCTTGCTATGTGGAGAAAGCAAAAATCTTCTAAAAACTGGATTATTTAAATGCTTTAAAACAGGTCTGGATTAAGAAGGGCCAGGAGTAGCTAACCACATTCCATACCTGAAAAGGAAATTTCTTGTTTTGGGTTACGCCCTTTGGGCTTAAAAACGCCCCAGCTATCTTTCAGCACCATATAGATGCGGCCTTGGGGACCAGCATGGTGTGTGCACAGAAGCTTATATGGATTATATCTTGGTGTTTTCCCAAAACCAAGAGATCCATGCTATACACCTGTGGCAAGTGGTGGATTTTTAAGGTCAGTCAACCTTACGTTGAAAATCTTTAAGTTTGAGTTTTTAAATCCAGGTCACCTTCCTGGGCAACGTTATGTTTGACCAAGGTCACACGATCACTCCAGACAATGAGTGGGAGATCTGTGAGTGGCCACCCCAACTTTGGTCAAGGAATTGAGGAGTTTCTTGGAAACGTATCTGTTCCTTAAGAAATTCACGCCATATCTTTCTGAGGTGACAGCACCCTAGTGCAAGGCAAGTTGAGAAGAAATGCTCCAGTAGTCCCCTTTTTGTAGGATGCCTTCCAAGTGGTAAAGTTCACCCTGTTGTCTATGTCCATCCTTCGTCATGTAGACCCTGTAAAAGAGTTTATCGTGGCCACTGATTCCTACAACTTTACCATAGCGGCGGCCCTGTTATAAGTTGATGAATATGAAATAGAGCATTCAGTGGGAAATTTTTCTCAAAAGATGTCAATTTCTGGGTTAAACTAAACGTTTATGATAAAAAGTTATTGGCAGTGGCTGACGGGCTTATCTATTGGCATCATCACTTGCATGATTATCTTACACGTTCAGCGTTTTTACAGATCACCATGCCTTGTTGTCCTACCACACACCTCATGTCTTTACCCCACAGCAGACCCTCTGAAATGAGACTCTAGTCCAACTTGCATTTTCTTATAAGTTTATGAAGGGCAATGAGAATAGTTTGGAGTATTCTTTGAGCTAAAACCCTTTACTAGCTCCAGATCTAAAGGAGATAGAGTTACACAACACCCACTTGGTGATCTCGCCGGGTAAGAATGTGTCTTATCTTCCTTTTCCCTTGGCCTATGGGCCAGTCTTGCTCCACTGGAAAATGCATAGGAATATGGCATGTTCAGAAAAAATTCTACCACAGCCTTTGTCAGCCGAGTATACTATAGTCCTTGCCAAGAGTGAGTTAAATCAGGAAGACATTGCCAGGGGTTACCATGTGAAGGATGAGATGATGTGGTTTCAGGGGCACCTATTGGTACTTCTGAACCACTTTTCCTAGAAATCATTTGGGACCATCATGATGGAATCACCGTTGGACACCATAAGAAGGAAAAGACTCTAGATCTAATTTGGCGCACTTACAATTGGAAAGGGTTAGCCATGTAGGTTGCCAGGTATTATAAAGAGTGCCTGCTCTGTAACCAAATGAAATAAAGCGCCAGCCATTCGCAAGGTTGTTGGTACCAGTCTAAAAGGTTGAAGGGCCCTGGACTTCTTTATTGGTGGATTTTATTGTCAAGTTACCTTCTTCTGGTGGTTACGATGTCACATGGTAGTGGTGGACTGCTTCATGAAGTTTGCATACTTTACCCATGTAGAACCATGGTAACCGCAGCAGGGATGGATAGGCTCTTTTTATCTCACATGTTTGCTCTTCATGGGGTCCCTCAAGTTTTAATAGTGATTGGGTGACTCAGTTTACTTCTGTTTTTTGGAAGAGTTGTGTCAGAATCTTTAGATTCTCCTCTGCCATTCAACTTCCTATCACCCCAATCAGATGAGCAGATTAAAAGAGTGAACCAGTGCCTGAACAGTTCCTATGGTGCTATACTGCCGCAGATCATTCAGATTGGGTTTCCCATGTCACCATGACTCATTCAGCTATAACAACGCCTAGCATGCATCAATAGTTGTTCACCCTTTATTACCTACTATGGTTTCAACCCCGCCTCTAACATGGATACCAGCTGTGGATCCAAAGTGGAAGCAGTGGTGGACTTTGTGAAGACTCTCAAGAAAGTACACCGAGGGGTGAACACAAATTTGGATCTGGTAATGCAAGCTTATAAGGAGAACATGGACAGAAAAAGATGGGTAGGTCTTGCGTACAAGGAAGGGGGTCTTGTGATGCTGGATGCTAGAAACATCCCATGAATAAGTCATTTAAAATATGGGACCAAAGTGGATTTGGCCTTACCGCATTGTCAGAAAAGTGGGCCACGCCTTGTAACAGTTGGATCTTCCTTCATTGTTCTGGATCCTTGCCATCTTCCGTGAAAGTAAGCTAACGTTGTTTGAGGGCCCCAACAATGAATTCAGAGGCTTATCTCATGGATGGGGCGCCAGAATGGGAAGTGGAGGAGAACATTGCATCCTGATGAGTAAGGAGAAGGCTTGAGTACCTAGTATTTTGGAAGGGATTTGATGCGGCGGAGAACAGTTGGGTACCAGCGTGGGAATGCTACAATGCCCAGGATCTGATAAAGACTTCCACAAGCTTTTCCAAAAACTTTACGACCTACGTCAAAGCAAACCATTGCTGCCATGAAGCTGGCCCAGCAACAAGAACTCGACCATGGAAAAAGCCCCTGGAGGGAGGAGGAGCCTCAAAAGAACAAAGGGTAAAGTCATGTCTTCATGACATAATAGAGGGAACGGATAGTAATTTTTAAAGTTTTGAATTACATTTCAAAAATGTCAGGTATTCTCTCAAATTTACTTAGGTGGATTCTCCAAAAGGTTGCGAACAATAGTAAAAATAAGGTTGTAAATAGACAATCTTTTATTAAAAGGATTGAATTTTTATATGTTTTGAAGTAGTTCAGGATTTATCAGAGTTAATCAATTGCTGAGCGATAAAATCTTCTAGTACTTGATCAAGAAAAGCGTGATCAAACTTGTTAAACTTGATACAATTAGATTCATTGAGTTACTATCTAATATATCCGTGGGATATTTGAGGTAAAAATTTCAGGAATGGAAGAATTTGGTTAAGTCCCAACACTTCCACCTCAATATCTAATTGCAGAGGAGGATGAATCCTCAAAAATCTAGGGTGGATATGATTTCCAACTATACCTGTATCCACATGATAAATTAAGTATTCTATCCCTTTTCAGATTTTAACTTGATAAGGACCCGGCCAATTAGTTCCCAACTTCTTGGTTTGTCCCCCATTTAAGGAGTAATAATACATGATATAACCTCCAATTTAAATTTTTAATTTTTTAAATTTATTGTGGGGAAGGCCGACCATGGGACGGACACTTCTGAATATGACTCAGACGAGACAAAACTTAGTACCAGGGGAGGCACCCCAGAGAAGCGATGCTTTCTCTTGTTGCCAGCGGGAACGCCGCTTATGGGAAGGGGGAAAGAACGTGTGTAGGGGACGTAGCCACTATTGAGCACGTGTGGAGGAAGGGGTCTGATTTGATGAACCAGACTGGGAACCAGGAGGAGACCAGCTGTCAGTGACGCGGTGGGAGGTATCCAAACATCCACGCCTGAAAGTGGTCCGCCAAATGAGACCGAAATCTGTGGACAGCTTCTGGGAGGGTGGGGGTGGATCCTGTGATGGAATCCAAGACAATCGTGTGGATAGTCCACATGGCGATTGCAACCACCAGAGCATGGAGGGAGGGTGGGAGGGGGAGGCCATTGATGAAGCAAACATATCTCTTGACAGACTGAAGGGATGTGTTTGATCCTGGCCTAGCAGACGTTGGACTTCGCGCCATATTACTTTAGAGGTGGGGCACTTCTCCAGGTGGTGAAACAGCGTTCCATACTGGCCACACACGACACAGGATGAGTGTAAAGCCTTAGAGCGCTCAGCTGTACGATACACCCACCTCAGGCAGCGCCACACATGGGAGCGGACTTGAGGCTGCAACAGAGGATGGTGTGCATATTTCCATATAGTCTTTTGGGTCTCAGTGGAATAAGGGATGTCCATCATGTCCAGGTAGTCCACCCTGGATAGGACTTGGGGTCGAATGGGGATCACGCCATCATGGATGGGTAGCCCCTGTACCTCTTGTGTGAACTGAGGAGAGGGGCGGCCTCTTCAGGTTGTATGTCCACTAATACGAATTCTCCACTCTGCGCTTCGCATGGAGAGTAGGATTCGTTTGTAGTGGGTTTTGGTCCCGTGAGGACCTGTAGCTGATGTGCGTGATGCGAGGTATTTCATCAGGGAGTGGGGGTTTGATGGATTGTTGAGGCACAAGTCTCAGGAGAAGTTGGAGCGGGCCGCGCGGGACCATGTTGGGATGGGAGTGTAGGAGCAGTGACGGCCGCAATCCAGGTGCCTAGGATCTTGGCGGCATGGGCTTTGAAGTCAAGTAGGCCCATGCCACCATGATGATGAGGGCCAAACATGACCTCTAGCCGTACTGGTGGAGGGCGGCCTGACCAAAGCCAACCTTGTAGCAAAGCATACAGGGATTTGAAGAAGCTTGGGGAGAAGGGGATGGCGTGGGCTCCGACCAGACTTTGGATAGGAGCATAGAGTTGGCAAGAACAACCCTGCCAGTGAGGGTAGTAGGGTGGGCTCTGAGAGAGGCGATTCGCTTCGTCACGTTGTCCAGTATATGGCACTCCATTACTGCTGACGCGTATCCACCTGCCTCCATCCACACGCCCAGATGGCGTACCAGTCCTATGGTAGGTCGTGGCACAAAGGGGAGCACCAGTGGAGCGGTGTGTTTTGAGTTAGTAAGGCGTGGACGTAGGCGAGCAGATGGGCCAGGTTGGGAACTACTTGCTGGGGCCCAGCAGTTCTGAAACTGACCAAGGAGGATGATTTCGGTTTTGGAGGTGTTCAGTGCCGCGTTGCTTACCCGGGAATATTCCTGGATGAGGGCTTCAAGCGCGCATGCATCTTTGTTATTAGACACCCCCACCACGCAATCATCTGCAAATGCCATCATCTTGACTGGGGTTTGGCCTGGCACATGGACCCCAGTGAGTTGGTCATTCACATTTCGCAGTAGTGGGTCAAGGCTGAAGTTGTATAAGAGTGGGCTCAGGGGGTCCCCTTGTTGCAGGCCCCTTTGAGGACGGACTACTTCCGTTAGGAAAGCTGGGCCGCGCACTGCCATTGTTGCAGATTCCGTGAGCAGCATCACCCAGTTAATGAAGCGGGGAGGTAGGTGGAATTGTTGGAGGCAGGCCCTAAGGTATTCCCAGTTTACTCTATCATAGGCCTTTTGTTGGTCCAAGAATACAAGTGCCCCAGAGGCTGTGGACTGACACACATTAGCCACAGAGTGCACGTTATCCCAAATCGACCTTCTGGGGATGAAACCGAATTGTTCTGGAGAGATGATGGCAGATGCTACAGTCCCTAAACGGTTAGCCATGATTTTTGTTAAAATTTTGGTGTCTGTGTTTGTTAGAGAAATGGGGCGCCATTTGGCTAAGTCTAGCCTATCCCCTTTCTTGAAGAGTGTGACTGTAAAGGCTCATGTCCTCCTGGTAGGAGGCGCATTTCCAACAGGCTTTGGTTGAGTGAGGCTAGCAGCAATGGGGATATATATTTAAAATATTTTTTGTAGAACTCATATGGAATGCCATCTGGGCCTGGGCATTTTCAGTTTGGCGCACCGCGAATGGCTGTCCATAATTCGTTCAGAGTAATTAAATTCATTATTTCCGGGTATTGAAAAATGGTGCAGATATGAGCTCGTCAAGAAATTCCGCCATTTAGGCCAGCTGAATTGGTTCAGCTCAGTATAACTCAGAGTAATATCTTTGCATTTTGATTGCCACTTCGGCTGGTATGTCCACAATAGACTTATCCAATCTTTGCACCTGTGTGCAGGCCACGCTCTGGCGTGGTGCAAAATTTTTTTTGAAGAAGTATGCGGTGCACTTGTCACCTTTAGTGATGTGTGTGGCCCTGTATTGGATACAAACCCAATGTTTGTGTTGCCTTTCAAGTGCGTTGAGGTGGGCAGCTGCCTCCGCCCACTTCTGGCCCCATGCAGGGCTATATCCTGAGGCTGGAATGTTGGACTCCAAGTGGGCCAATTCTGCCAGCACACGTGATATAACCGCCAATGTGGCTCGTGAGCGTCTGGATAAGAGATGGCAATAGTGGCGGATGGTGTCTTCTTTGAAAGTTGCCCATGTGGAAATGGGGTCCGCGCAAAACGGTGCAACAAACAATTTTGCCAAAGTTGCCTCTTTCACCCACGTGGAAAATCCTGGTGATGCGAGCTCTGGGGGGCGGATTTTGCACCAATGTGGGGCCTTTGCAACTGTGACAGGTAAGTGGTATGTTATCGAGACCAGTTGGTGGTCGGAGAATTCCATTTTCGTTGTTTTGAAGTGGGAGATGTGGGGTTGGAATTTTGCCAGCGCTAGAATAAGGTCGATGCGGGTCATGGACCTTAATTAGCCGTTGTGGACGTGGGGACGTGTCATGTTTTTGAGCAGTGGGGGATGTCATGGCAGCGCATCTATTAACCCAAGGGTGGCTTTTAGAACGCGTATTTCTACGTGACCCTGTGGGGCGTGGGGTGAGGGCAGCCACCAGTCCGTTGGTGAGGTTAGCCAATAGTTCATGTCGCCAATTAGGAAAGAATTGGGGGTAGCGGGAGGGATTTGACTGATGAGAAAATTCCTGACGCTCTTGTGCACTGTTTGGGGCGTAAATGTTGACAATTGCTTGTGCAACATCGGCCCATGAGAAGGTGACAATGAGCACTCGGTCATTTAGGAATGTTTCTGAAGATGTAAATTTGAAAAAATTGTTTTTCCAAATTAGCACCCCACAGTGCTTTGACCAAAAGGATAGGGATGGTAGGAGCATTGTTTTCCAAGCTTCCTCAGAACCTCGTGGACAGTGGGTTTCCTGGATGGCCAGGATATCCATGGGTAAATTGTTTTGTAAAAAACTCAGATTTCTAGCTCAGGACAGGGAGGCCTTGAGTCTGGCAATATTCAGCATCCCTAGAGTGAAGGTTTCCCCCATTGTACCTTAGGTGTGAGGGGTGGGCCCCCTGGCCCACCAGCCTCTTCCAGGTCCCCACGGGCTTTCACAGCAGTGCAGGTATTAGCAGCAACGCTATCAGGGTTTTTGTTAATTTTTGTGGAAAGAGTTGCATTGGCTTTGGCCTTCGCTTTTTGTTTTCCCGACGTCGGACGAATTTTTTGTGGTGCGGATAAGTTTGGTGCATTGTCGAGTGGGGCAAAAAAATTTTTGTTGGGATAGGTCCCAAGTTGGTTTTGACCGGGGCTTGGGTGCAGTGATTGGGTGAGATCAAATCTCCCATCGGATCCTCAGATTGAGTGGCCCATTTGGCATGGGCCTCCCAATCTGATTGGGTGATGGATTCCCGAGTTGCTTCTGCCGCGAAGGTCTCCATGTCCTCCTGGCGTTGTGAGTGTGGGATAGTGGTGGTGACCTTGGCCGCTTCCTTGGCCGTGGTCCTACAGGCCTGCTTGGCCTTCTTCCACTCCTGTGGGGAGATGGGCTTTACCAATAGGTAGCAGCCTTGTGCTCCCCACGGGAAAGCCTCCTTGGTGCTTGCAATTGGTTTGTAGTGCGCCTCTCCGCTGGCCATGGTCACCAAGGGGTGCTCTTGGAATGTGACGCCCTCTTTGATGGGGCACGCATGCGCCTTATGGCCGAACGCATCACAGTGGGTGCAAATGGGGGGCGCGCTGTCCACGGTTACCCAGAATGGGTGGGTGGTGTGCCCTGCGATGTCAATAAAGGTGGAGTGTGGGATCTGGGTTAGGTCCTTCGCGATCTCCTCAGTTGGGGTCAGAACTGTGATGGCTTTGCCAGTGCACAGGTGTGGCATCAGCGTGAAACGTTGCATTTCAAAAGATAGTATTTCGCCATATATGGCGAGACCATCTCTCAGGTGTTGCTCCAATATGTCACATTTTACCGTAGTAGGCAAAAAGTCAAACGTGAGGAAAATTTGGTTTGATTTTGTCCATCTGGTATGTTTGGTTTTGATGACCCGTTGCTTTTGGGGAGGTTGACCACTATGCGCACTGCTGCAGACTCATCTGCTGCTATTTTGCTTTTGAAACCTAGGTCCAGCCAACTGCGTGACATGGAGTGAGGTGCAATGTACACCGCGGTCAGGAAAATTTTGTGTACATCTTCACAAAATTTTTTTCATAGGGCTGTTTTTTGGATGTCCAGATACACACAGACTCTGAATTCCACCGACAAAAGTGGCTGGGAATGTGGCGTGTTGATGTACTGGTTGCATCATGCTTGCCACACAAGTATCTCTGGGGAAATTTTGACCGCTAGTTTTTTTTAGATTTTTTTCTATTCCACTGTATTCTCTGAGGCGTTTTCGAACGTTAGAGGCCGCGGGCCTTCCGCCTGCTCCTCTTGCCTTGCTTGCCCAACTGCTCCCAGACATGGGCGCAGACTAATCCCCTCTATGAGATTATCAAACTAGATTTAGTCTTGAATTGAATGGGTTGCAAAAGTGTTTGCAATGAGAAAGAAAAGTAATATAACCTCCAATTTGATATTAAGAAAAAACAGGTTTATGTTGGCTTACCTTTTTGAGTCTCTTTATTGGTAGTTACACCAATTGATTTCAAGACTTGAGCTTGAAGACAGATAATCTCATTAACCAGTTTTTTATAACCAAATAAGAGTATTCTGGAATACTTTCCTCAAGTATTTTTAAATGCTTTAAGGAATTGAGGGATCTTTCCTAAAAATACATTTGAAGGGCAATGTCTTGATATTTTGATGATAATTTATTTGGTAAACAAACAAAGCACTAGGCAAATAGAAGTTCCACTGAGTTGGGTTTGTTGAATCCATCTTCCTTAAAATAGAACTAAAGTTCCATTAACTCGCTCAATAGCCCCATTAGAAGATGGATGGTAAGGAATGACAAACCTTTGGGCAGTAGTGAATAACTGAAAAATCATGTAAAAGTTGAGAAATAAAGTTCGTTCCATTGTTTGACTTAAGTAATTTGAGGCACCCAATTTGGTTGATGGTTTGACAACAGATGAATAAGGCTTTGGCTTTAGAGGAGGGAGTAGCAATGGATATGGGCTTGACCCATTTAGTTAAATAGTCAGCAGCCATGATAATGTACTGGTGTCCATGCAACCCTTGAGGAAAAGGTCCTACAACATTGATGATTACCACTTCAGATGCCTTAGTTGGTTGAATCACTTGATGCTGATAATTGGGGTTGGTTGTGCCATGACTTACAGATGAGACACCATGTAAGTTTCTCGAAAATGGTTTTAGTCATAATATTTCAATGGTTAGGTTCTTAACCACTCTTGGGTTTTCCTTAAACCACTATGACCTATTGTTCATGTCGTTCCATAATAACGTGATATCTGGAATTTGGATGCAAAAGGATTACCACTTGAATTTGACCTTTTGTAGAAAGACACTTCCCTAATCATGGTATCTTAAGTAATAGTTTTTATGAAGGCATGGTTTTCTTCAGATTTTAAATCCCACACCTCAAGCCGTCCAATTTGATTATATAACTATTCCGCTTTCTAGAATCCAAGATCGGTATAAACAACCAGGATAGGCTTTCAGCATTTTGGTATTGGGTACCCAAGCAACGTGAATTTAAACAATCTTAATTTTGCAGCCTTAGAGACCAACGGGCTAGTCTCCAATCAGGGTCCTTCATACTTTGCAACCATCTTAAAGAATAATGGTCAATAACAACAGTAAAATGGGTGCCATATAGTAAGGGTCAGAAGTGTTTGAACGCTAAAATTACAGTTAAACAATTTCACTCAGTTACACTGTAATTTCTCTCAGCTTAAGTAATGTTTCATATTAAATGCTATGGGATGGTCGACCTGATCTTCATCACGCTGGGATAGAATAGCCCCAATAGCTACATTACTTGCGTCAGTATCAGTGATAAAAGACTTATCAAATCAAGGGTGGATCAAAACAGGTGCCTTAAGGCAGTTCAGAGAAAATAAAAGAGCTGTTCCTGAGCTGAGCTTCATTCAAATGGCACAGCTTTTTGTAATAAAAGGATTAAGGGCTCTGCCATATCAGCAAACTTGGGTAAAAATTGATGATAGTATCTGTCATGATTCCAACATGACTGGATGATAAGCCCTAGGTCAATATGGCGGAACGGATGGAATCTGTCAAGATTTGATATGAGTAATGGATTTGAGTGCCTCAAAATGAGGCGATATTGGGTTGTTGGGAAATCGTCTTGGATTAGGAGATTGGGAAATTAATGAATAATGAATTGGCGGAACCAATGAGATGTGGCGAATTAAATTACTAAGCCATCAAAGTGGTAGCATCTGAAGTCGCTCCAATATAGGCGAGATGAGATGATCAGGGAAGGAGGTTGTTAGTAGTTTTAGGAAAAGTAGAATCAGCAAGAATCAGCTTTATTAAGTATATTAATAAAGAGATTTGTGGGAGCAAGTGCTCCATATTTATTTTGAAAAGTTTATTATGTTGTTTCAAGGACAACAATCATCATATTGTTAGTCTGAGTTGCTCAATGGGTTGAACCCTGTGCAACATCCATTAGCGTATCTCTTGAATACTGCCAATTTATAACAGTGGTGCTCACTACATGGGGTCCATTGATCAATTAAGATAAAAAAAAACTCAGTTGCCTGCTATGTTGCATTCATGTTGTTTTTATAAAAACTCTACCCAGCACTCTGGGTCAGTAGCCTATATGGAGCTGAAACTGGCTTTAGACACCGTGCTTAAAAAAAGACGAGCTGCTCCAGGAGGTTTGCTGCAATAAGATGCCCCCATTCAATCGTGAAGGGAATATTCATGGGTTCTTTAAGTGATTTGAAATTGCAACTGAAGGAGTTTCAGATCGATGAAGAGTAAAACTGTTGATTTCTTCCTTGGATGTTGGAAGTGTATATCAAGTCTTCTGTTACCTTTCCAGCAGCTCCATTACATACCATGAAGCTAAAGAGATGGTGCTGTGGTTGTTCAGCGGAACTGCAAAGATGTCACAGCGGAAGGCCAAATTTTTGACCATCAGGTTTCAGCGGAATGAGACCCTCACCACGTTTGTTGAGCGATTTATGGCGGAAGCTCACATGCTAATTGGGGCTGGAATTTTATCCAAATCAGATGTGTGTATTGCAATGACTTCTGCTGTAAAGCCATACCATGAGTTACATAACGTTATGGCCCCACTTTTGGATGAAGATGTACCTTTGCTTAAAATTGTTCAGTTTTTGCACTGTATATCAGCCAACTTCCCTCCACCTAATATCAAGCGGAATCCTTCTGCTATACCTGCTGAATCATCTTACTTGGGGGACTCTGCTAGTACAGTTCACATTCCACCAAGTTACCCTCAGCGGTTAACCATCCACCCCATACCTGCTTATCATCCAAGGGCCAACTATTGCTCTACACCTGTTTATGCTGATCACTTCCAGTCCAACTCTCTCTGGGGCTTGTTTCATATAAATCAGGGACGTGGACCCTATGGGGTCAGCTGTTTCAAATGCAGTCAACAGGGGCATCTGGCATGATGGTGCCCTAACCAACTGATCTCTTGTGTACAGATGGAACAGTATGACCAGGGAAAATTCAGAGCGGAATAGAGAAGGGACTCTCTATCTCCGCTATACTAAACCCAAACTTTCCACATGAACCCAATTTAAAATATTCAGCGGAAGTTCCCTTTCACAATGAGTCAGTTTTATATCAGCAGCTGGTTGAGGGTGAATGTTTTGACACAAGTGCAATCTGCGGCTATGGTGGAAGAGGGGTCCCAGATGCAGGTTGAGCCGTATGCTTATCAAATGTTCAACCAAGTAACCCCTGAAAAGTTAGACCCTTCCTCAGATGCACCTTCCTTGCAAGCAGTAAACGTCGCTCTTCCAGTTAATACTAACATCAAACAATACCCTAGAATTGGTAAAGGGATTGCGTGTTTTCTTGGAATCAGGGATTCCTTAGATGTCCATGTTATAAACAGTCATGATGCATCTTACTCTGAATGCACTTACTGCGACCTGGTTGTAGCTAAAACCTGTTTCTGTACCATCATAGATACCAGTTCCCCCATCAATATAGTCTCCACCAAATTGGTGGCCAGGTTGGCATTAAAGCCGGATGTGGAACACTGGATGGTATATGGCAATGCTGAAGTGGAAAATACAGTCTCTGAGGGAGCATACAGTGCGCTTCCGCTGCAGTTTGGTTCTATTGTTGTGGTAGCCCCAGCTATAGTTTTACCAAATAACCATTATGATCTGCTTTCTTGCAACACTATGGGGCTGTCATTGACATGACGGATAAGACTTCTGAAATATTGGTGCAGTGAGTCCCAATTTACTTCACCTCTAGTGGAGTGCCAAATGATTCAGTGCATTTGGAGAATATCAATCTAGCTTATAGAGATGGAGTGATACCTGTGCATTACCATCGGTTAGAGGGCAAAACTCAGGCCCTTCCTCAACAGAATTATCAATATCAAAGGATGCCGCTCATAGCGGCCGGATCTATATCTATTCCATCTGGACTTCAAGTAATATAGAACACTGAGTTGGTGGTTGAAATTCCAGACGGTCTCTATGGGGAGGTTATTGGGCCATATCAGCAATCACAGTTTGAGCCCCATGTGGCCCCAGGCATTGTACTAACAGGGCAAGGGGAGATCAAAGTTTTACTTGCAAATCTACAAATGGTACCACTGCAAATCCGCCGCCACCAAATAGTAGCATACTTACACTTAATCCCTATTGAGGAGGTCCTTTCAGTTCATGAATTTGGGTCGCTGGAGGAATTTGTTCTGCCTTTTAAACTACAGCTCAATGTAATGGCAGTTGTATCACTCAACGAGTTAATAGGGCTGTCAGAACCACAGAAGGATAGGGAAATCGCTTTATTTTAAAAATATAAAGGGATTTTCGCTGTTGATGACCACGATTTAGTATGTGCGCGGGGGTGGTTCATAAACTGGACACTGGAGATCATCCTCCCATCAGGTCAAGGCCAATCCGCCAATCAAGGGTGGCAGAAGAAGTAGTAACCGAGGAAATTGACAAGCTATTAGCGCAAGGGATGCTTGAACCATCCAAGAGTCCATGGGCTTCGCCTGTTCTGATTGTAAAAAAGAAGGATGGCACTAACCACGTAGTAATAGACTACCAAAAGCTCAACAGCATCACCAAAAAGGACTACTATACCATACCACGGATTGAAGACACTTTGAATTGGCTAGGAGGAGCTCGGTTCTTCTCAGCTATGGACCTTATTTTAGGCTACTGGCAAATTTAGTTGCCACCGGTGGAGCAGGAAAAGTGCGCCTTAATCACATCCAAAGGTCTTTTCCAACCAAACCGGATGCCACAAGGGCTGTGTAATGCCCCAGCTACATTTCAGCGGGTAATGGATACTATTCTTGGGGACCTAAAACTGGCATGTGTCCTTGTATACCTCGATGACATTAATTTATACTCCCAAACTTTCTCTAAACACCTCGACCATTTAGAATCTGTGTATCACTGGCTTTCTGAGGACAACATCAAGATCAAACCCTGGAAATGTCACTTCTTTAAAGACCAGCTGGAGTATCTGGGTTCGTGGTTGATGCCACAGGGCTGTGACCTGAACCAGCCAAGGTGGAAGCTATATGTAAAATGACTCCACTCAATAGCAAGTGGGATATACAGGTTTTTTTTGGGAATGGTCGGATATTACCAGCGCTTGATCCCTAATTTCAGCTGTATTGGGGGCCCACTCTTTGAGCTATTAAGAAAAGACACTACGTTTGAATGGGCAGAACATCAGCAACGCGCTTTTGATATGCTTCAAATGGCGTTAGCCAGTGCTCTAGTGCTATGCTATCCCAATTTCAAAAAAGAGCTCATTGTTCAGATGGATGCATCTCTTTCTGCTGTAGGAGCAGTCCTATCCCAAAAAGATGAGGAAGGGGAAGAGCATCCCGTAGCATATTGCAGTCATAGCTTGAACAGCCATGAACACAATTATACTGTGACTGAGCGAGAGTGCTTAGCGGCGATCTATGCCTATAAGCAATTTTGGGTGTATTTGCATGGGGTGAATTTCAAAGTTGTGACAGATCATGCCATGCTACGATGGTTACAAAATCTTAAAGAACCAGAAGGCCGTATGGCCCAATGGGCTCTTAAATTTCAGGCCTACAATTTCAAAATTCTTCATCAACCCGGAGCAAAACACCAGAATGCCAATTGTTTATTGAGATTACCCACAGTTGCAGTTATGGCAGATCTGAGCGATATCATGTTTAATAAGATGCTTAGTGGCAAGTACAATGATGAACCGCCCCCAGTCATCGAGTTTTTTAACGAAATAAGGGCTAATACGTTCCAGAAAAATGGGGAATTGTATAAGTGGATAGGGGACTCTATCGTGAATATCCTAAGACCTTCTGCCTGCCCAACTATTATTATGAGTGCACACTAAGCAGTTGGACATGGTAGAGTACATAAGACCATGGAATTATTGTGGCCTCAGTATTACTGGGAAAGCATGAACTTTGATGTACTTGATACTATCTCCTCCTGTCACCAGTGTCAAGTGGAAAATCTGTTCCACCAAAAGACTTCATACTGGTTAGCGAAGCTGCACTACGCCTACCACACTGTTTCAATTGATGTTGTGGGTCCCTTACCAATAGGGGTAAACTGGTTCAAATATATCCTGGTAGCAATAAAACACTTGTCCAGGTGGGTTGAGGCGCGACCAATATGCAATTTGGGGGCGCTAACGGAGGCCAAGTTTTTTATGGAGTGTATAATTCAGCGACATGGTTATCCCCAGTTCATCCTTACTGACAATGGAACTAACTTCACTTCCCACAAACTTCCAAAGCTTAACGAGCTAATATGGCCATCCGTGGGATTTTGACAACCCCATACCACCCTGAATATAAAGGAAAGGTGAAGAAGTCAATGGGACTTTAGTGAACATACTCTGTAAATTAGTAGTGGATCAACCCTCAGACTGGAGCTCCCTTTTGTCCACCGCCATCTTTGCTTATAATATTACCTATCATTTGGCCATGGGGAAAACCCATTCCAATTGCTTTATGGATGGCACCCCACACTGCCCAACCTCCTATATGCTTGTGTAGAGGATACTGGTGGTATGGATCTGCAACGCTATATGACCGTCCTAACAAATATGCTGATTAAATTACAAACTGAAGCGTACTCATTCAGCTTAGCTAAGAGAATCAAAAGCCGGGCTGCTGATCAGGTATGGCGGAGTGGCCTAACACAGTTCAAAGATGGAGACATAGTCCTATTCTAAGATCAACATGGGTTCCTATGGAAACACACGCTGGCCAGTATCTGTATTGGGCCATTTGAAGTCATTGAGAAGACCGGTATAAATGCATATACTATCAAAGACCCCATTAGCAGTTGGATCATCAACTGAGTACATGCAAAGTTACTCTGAGTGTATAAGCAATAGGATCCTTATTGTCCAGTCAAGGAGGGGGGTAATGTTGGATTCTGATATGACTGGATGATAAGCCCTAGGTCATTATGGTGGAATGGATGGAATCTGTTAAGATTTGATATAAGTAATGGAATTTGAGTGCCTCGAAATGAGGCGATATTGGGTTGTTGGGAAATCGTCTTGGATTAGGAGATTGGGAAATTAATAAATAATGAATTGGCGATACCAATGAGATGTGGCGAATTAAATTACTAAGCCATTGAAGTAGTAGCATCCAAAGTTGCTCCAATATAGGCGAGATGAGATGATCAAGGAAGGAGGTTGTTAGTAGTTTTAGGAAAAGTAGAAACAGCAAGAATCAGCTTTATTAAGTATATTAATAAAGAGATTTGTGGGAGCAAGTGCTCCATATTTATGTTGAAAAGTTTATTCTGTTGTTTTAAGGACAAAAGATTATCATATTGTTGGTCCGAGTTGCTCAGTGGGTTGGACCCTGTGCAACATCTGTTGGCGTATCTCTTAAATACCGCCAATTATATAACAGTATCCAATAATACTGAGGAAGAATTGTCCTTGATTACAGGTTTAAAAATCATAGGAGCATTGGATGATAAAACATTCACTCCAGGTTGTTTCATCTTGAGTGGAGACGTAATAGCTAGAATCAGAAGCTTAGGAAGAATATTGAGGATAGAAATTACTGTCTCAGTACAAATTTCATTATTCTAATGATTTGGATCAGCATGCCCAACTTATTTTCCAAATCTGTGAGATAACTTGAAAATTTGCTCCTGATGGCATGATATTTAATTTTCAAATTTTCAGTCTTCATTTGAAGCATATCCCTTTTAGATTCACAGTCCTGTAACAGGATATCAGTATCCTTAGCCCATTTACCCAGATTATTCAATTCTTCAGATAAGGATTTAAGCGATAACAGGGGATCAATAGGTACCCCATTGGGAGTTAAATTACACTTCTTGGCAGCTTTTTGAAACTGTATAAGCAATTGTTCAATCATACTCAAAAGAGTGTCCGCCTTCAGAAGGGATCCTGAATGCCCATCAGAACCAGGGGGTCCACAAGGTCCATCAGTGTCAGGAGGTCAATGTGGTCCTTCACCCCCAGATAGCCCACGAGGTCCCCCAACACCAGGAGGACATTGTTCTCCCATAAGACCCATAGCTGTGAGGTTTTTTTCACTTTGTTAACTCACAATTGATTAAAGAGTATAGTTGTTCCAATTGGAAGAGGTGTCTTTTATTTTCCTCTTTCATCAATTGATTGTGATTAGTGAGTTGGGAAAAAGTATCTCTTCAATCAATCTGAATTTCCAGGGCTCACTTCATTAACTGTGAGTCAAAAAGACTATACATTCCGTGATCATGCTATACAAGTTGTTGTTGCACTTCATTAAAAAGATTTAAATTACTAATAATGACATCACAATTATCTTTACTAAACTTGGAGGCAGACTTGAAGAACTCATAAACATAACTATTCAAGTATTGGAATCCTTCAAGAAAACAAGCATCCATTGATGATGAATTCCTAATACTTGTAGTCATTGGTATAAAGTAAGGTGAGCAAATTAGTGTAGTTATTGCTCAGTACCAATCATCAGTAATTGAAAAGTTTTATAAAATCCCTCATCGTAGGTGGTTAAGCATTAGTCTATGATTGAATAGAACGGAAGCCCAAAATTAATACCTCATCAAACATCTGATTAATGATGTTTCTTAAAACTTCCGGTTGTATTTAAAAATTTGCAGTAAGCTTACATTGGGATCATAAAGCTCTAAGTTGGCATGGAATTCCAACGCAGATGGTACTCTTGGAATTTCAGTTCTAGTGGAACAGAACCATCGTAAAATACTGCCTTGCTCATGGTCTTGAGTATCTTCAGGCAAAAAAGGAGAATCCATTGTAGTGAATGACATTTTCAATGGTGTATAACTCAGAATGCCCCCTGTAGTGAGCACCACTTTTATAATTTGAATTACACTTCAAAAAAACAGGTATTCTCTCAAAGCTACTTAGGTGGATTCTCCAAAAGGTTAAAAGCGATAGCAAAAATCAGGTTGCAAATTAGACCTATCTTTTATTAACAGAAAGATTGAGTATTTATAGGTCTTGAAGTAGTCAGGTTTTTATCAGACTTAATCAATTGCTGAGCAGTCAAATCTTCTGATAGCACCTGATCAGGATAAACATGATCGCTCTTGTTAAACTTGATACAATCATATTCATTTAGCTCCCCCTCTAATAATATCGGTGGAATAATTGGGGTAAAAATTTTGGGAATGGAAGAATTTGGTTAAGTACTGACTGTAATGATAAAGATGGATGCCAGAAGGACAAAAAGGTTAAGTTGGAGGCCTTTCTGACCTTAAATATACCTGGACCATTGCTGGGTACAGGCGAGATATGCCCAGGTTGGTCCTGGGAATGTGCGTGATGCCAGCTCAGAATTACAGTCCAGGAATTAAAACGCACCAGCTACGTTTTAAATCCCAATGGTTCATTTTTTTGTTGCTTGAGGAACAGGGCTTTGAACACGTTCTATTTTATAAATTCAACAAATTGGGATAGTCAAATATAATCTATAACTCAAGTTTGATCAATTTTGAATTACAGTACCCTGTCCAATGGTAGCATGCGCCTTTTGCTTTGCTTAGGCTTAGCACACTTCCGCTTAATAAAAACTTGCCCCCATTGTTTAAGTATGTTTCCACAAGACCAACTATCCATGTTGGTCGACTCCCCAAATAAAATTCCCCATTAAATTTTACGTTTTTTATGGTTCCTTAGATGAACCTTGCGCAGACCTCCTTGAAGAGGTCTTTAACAAAATTGGAATTTTATCTTGACAAATTTAACTACAGTATCTGGTGCAACTCTGAGCTGCCCTGATTCCCTCCAGATCGAGGCACCCAATCACCCCAGCACAGATCTCCACTTGGTTATGGTCTACCCTATGGAGTCCAACCTTGTTTTGTTGTTTATTTGTTATCTACTAATACTCCGCTTTGTACACCCTTGCCCTTGGTCCCTTTGTCTCCAGCACCCTCCACAGTTCCTGTTTCCTATCTTACTAATGGCTAGCTCCCTAGCAGTGTGGTTGTGCATCCAACACCACCTCTCTGAGAATGAGAGAGTTACAGACACTCTCTTGACAAAGGCATAATAGGTGGCATAAGGTGATTGACTAGAGGAGATAACGCTGGATATAACCTCAGACATTGTATCCAGATAATATTGAGACATTTAAGACAGTTGTCCCTATCTCAACAGCCAATGGAGCACTAATTTTGGCAATTTATCCAGAATATGTTGGGGTAGTGAACTCAGCAGTTTTATTATGGGAAACTGCTTAGTGCTTTAAAACAGATAATATTGGCTTTTTTGGGCTTTAGGACCAAATAAAAGTTGTGTTGAAAAATCAATAAAAAATAAATAATTTTGACATTAATAGTAATTAGGGCAACATTAATTAAATTTACTTTTTAGACCCTAAAGCTTTGAACTGTGGATCTGAGTTGGTAAAGTTAGACATTGATAAATCTGTGTAAGGTTTGTAGATTTCTAACTAATACTTTTAAGACACTTAAGTAAAGGCTTCACTTAGACTAGGGGAATCCAACAGAGCCCCCTCTAAGCCTTGACTGGATTGTGAGGATCCTTGGTAACCTTATTGCTTGAGTTGAGGTATGTCTATTCTATGCTAGTGAGATTCAACTCAGCATAGACTGGCGAGATCCCAACAAAAAGGGGCATACCAAGAGGTTCTAGATCATCAGGAAAATAAGTCACACGGCACAGCAGGTTAGGTGGAGAGGATAGATGTAATAGTTGGTTTAGGTCATCGAGGCTAAAAATTGATTTGGACATGCTTGTGGATGAGGAAAGGAGTAAATAGGTAATGTATGGCGGTAGGCTTGGGTATTGCGTCATATGCAGTTGATGATTCACTAACCTCCGCAGGAGTAATCCAGTGGGATATGGACACCAGAAACAACATGGCGAAATAATGGAAAAGGTGGGAGCAGGGAAATGGTTGAATGAAGCGGTAAGAGGTAGTAGCTTAATGACATGAGGCCAAACTACAATATTGAGTTTCTGGTTAAGTGGATTGGTTTCTTGAATAAAATGATGGAAATGAATTAGTTAGGTATTTGAAACTGTTAGAAAAATTGGCCTAACCTTTAGAATCCTCGTAGTTCAAGCTAATTTCAGGTGTTAGTTTTTAATTGGTTATAATTGGATATTTTGCTGCCAATTAAGTTTAAATTCTTGAGCAAGTATTGAGGTTTCTGGACTGGACTGCTTTTTGTATTAAAACAGGCAATTTGATATTAATCAGATCTGATGACCAGTACTATTGGTTATAACTTTAGATCCTTGTTTAAAATTGCCAGTGATCAGCTGGCTGACTTAGCTTTAAATGAAAATAAAAGGTTTGACCTGTAATCAAATTGCAGGTGATAAAAATGATGGGGAGCAATGGCGTGTTATTTTCAGGTAATACTTGGGTTGGCTGGCCTACAGAATTTATCAAAACCATTTTTAAGTTAGTTTCTCATGAAAACTTTTTGAAACAGGTTTGGATCAGCTGGCCCATGAAAACTTATCAAAAATTATTTAAAGATAAAATTAAACCTAAGTATTAGTGGAATCAGATAAGATAAGATAAAAAAAATAATATTATCATTTTTCTTTTGTTTTTTTTGAATTGTTGTTTGTTTTTTTATTTTTTAATTAAGTAATAAAGACAGTTTTGTTAAATAAAATAAAAGAATAAAACGTTGTCGAAAAGTTAGATACTGCAAGCATATAAAATGGTTGACAAAGAATTTTGGGGTGGTAATTTCAGGCAAATCACCAGAATAGTATAGTGACTTGTCAAAAGACTCTCACGTTGACTGATCAGTGTGTTGCTGACATGTGAGGCAAATTGGTTGCATATGTAATTCTCAACTTGTCTGGCAGGGAATGATTAGGTACTTGGAGATGCCTGGTTAGACAACAGAAAGGTGAAACTTAGACCTCATTATAAATTCAGAAGTTCCCTTGATTTAATTGAGTGGGGACTTAACCTCATTACTGGGTTCAAAGGTCTCTCTTATCTAGATAAAAATAGAAACTTGACCTAGTAATAGGAGGGTCAGTGGTTCCAAGTGAATGTTTTCCTTAGGATGATAGATGATTTCACAGTGGCAGCTTGGAGTAACCATGTAGTGACACACTCAACATTTCTGCTGATGGCAAAGCTGACTGATGTCATTGGATGCTTTCATCAGGACAAAAGTAATATAATGGGCTCAACCAGCCCAAGGGAACATTAATCGTTAAATGGAATTAAGTCTTAAGAGGTTAGGTTTGTTAACTAAGCAACAGTGCTATTTAGAATACTAGATGGAAATCAGGATTATAATGAGTGATAGGCGATTACCGCGTATAATGGTGGATTTAGATTCAGTATTGTAGGAGGCGGTGGCATAGTTCATGTTCAGAGTTAGACTAGATCAGGATTATCATTAAATGCTGGACTGAAATTAATAATGGTAACCCAGTTAAGTGTTTTCCATTATCTGCCATAAGAGAACATACAGAGAGTAATGCAGAATCTGTGACATTATGTGGTTGACTAGAGGAGGAAAAACCTAACATAACCTCAGGTTTAATTTAAGATGTTAACTAAGTTCAGAGATTTGTCCCTATCTCATCAGCCAGTGGAGAACTAAATGTGGCGAATTGTCCAGAATTCGTTGGATAGTGAACGCAGCGTTATTATGGGAAATCTCTCAGTGCTTTAAAATTAAGTTTATTATTAGATATTTTTAGGCTTTAGGACCAAATAAAATACAAGAACATAAATTAGTGTTATATATAAACTGATGTCAATACTTTTATAAATGAGCCAACATTAATTAAATTGACAACTAAATCATAACCCTAAAGTTAAAGCTTCACCCATACTATGACAAAGCCCATCATGGGCATCAGCCTCCTTTAACCCCTTCTTAGTTCTGTTGGGAAAACTTTTCCTGTCTAGGCATAAGGGTTGCTCTCAAAGACATTCAGTATCCTCTCTTATTTGGACAGTAAAAGCACCAATAGGCAATTGCTTTAACATAGTTCTTGTGTACCTTAAGCAACTTGATGCACAGGAGGGCGGTGACTTTTTGGGGTGATGGAAGCTTTAAAGTTATTCATGGAATGTTTTCATCAGCTCTTTACAAGTGGGTAATATCCTTGGCACTTACCCAGCTAATTTATAGGAATGAGAACCCTTCCATATATCCAGATACTAAACCAAGTGGAGTGTTTTCCTTGACGCCAAAATTTCTTTGACTTCAGCCTCCTGAGAGTTATTTACCAATATTGGCTCCAGCATGGAAGGTTTCTCACCATTAAAAGGGTACAGATAAGAGGCGTGGTAAACTTTATAATTCTATCAATGAGAAGAATGAAGTAGATGGTAGGCTTAATAGCTAACTCTTTCTCCATTACCTGAGGCCTGAAAGTTTACTTGCAAATTTTTGAAGTAATCTTCATACGCAAGTGGTGCATATCTAAAATGACCAGAGATCACACCTTAAACTCATTAGTGAAACACACTTGCAATACGTGAACTCCTTGTAGCCAATGATGATATTTAAATTCTCTCAGACAAGATTTTAGGTATCCCAAATCTGAGCAATCACATCTGAGCAAAGGCGGGTAAATCTTGGTAGGAAAGAGATTCTAAAGATTCTCTATAAGGGGAGAAGCTGGTGGACAAGTGGGATGCATTATTTTAAGTAAACTGCGCCAAGAGTTTATTGGCAGCCCAAAAGTCCTAAGTACAGAGGAATAGGTGCAAAGGTACTTCTCAAATATATTAGTGATTTTTTACATATTCTCATCATACTGTAAATGATAAGTGGTAGAGAAACATTGCTTGATCTCAAGAGATTCTAACAAAATTGATCCAGGTAAGGGCTGTAAACTGGGTGCCTAATCACTCACCACTTCCAGGGGTTTGTCAAACATAGAAAAAACATGGATGACAAAGATCCTTATTGTCACTTTCAAAGAAATCTCTAGTGACAAAAGATGAGCAATCAAAACTTTCTAAACCGATCTACAACAGCCATAATTACATTAAATCCATCGATATTGGTGTCTTTTGACTATAAAGTCAACATATACTGGAGTCCACGGCTCTTCTACCTGTTGTAATGGTGTAGCAGACTGTTCCTACCTGATATTCCTATTTTTCCCAGAACACATTTCACACAACTTGTGATCCAATGGGAATATCCTTTATAACTCTTGGCCAGTTGAATGACCATTTCAGAAGATCAATTTATTTCTTCTTTCCCAAGTGACCCACCTTGGGAGGATTATATTGTTGCGAATTAACTTGTTGTGAAGCTAAATGGATACAAAAATAAATTTTATGAAATAAAAATATCACATCTTTCAGAGTATAGTGGGTTCTTTTGTGGGATATGAGTGCCAGATAATTGAACAATTTCAGCCCCTACAAGTAGGATGTTTAACCAGACAATACATATCAAACTGGTGATACATCAGGTCCCAATCTGCCTCAGAAATTGGGTGAGGAGGAATGGTAATTTCTGATAAGGAGTATTGACCAAGGTTAGTTCCTGAGATTCCTCTTTGGCAAGACTTAAGAAGCGTTGCAGATCAGCATATCTGAAAGAACATTTAGAACACCCTTCACAAACTCATATTTATAATTTGAAGCTAATGAAGTCATTATTGGTCCAGAACTGATGATATGCCAAGTTCAGTGGCTTCATAAAATACATAAGGGCTTGGTAATTTATACTAACAACTACTTCATGCTATGCTCCCTGGAGGAAAAATATCAGTTTGTGAAAGACTATGCCCGCAGCAAACTAATGTTCATATGTTGCTCATGATTGCTCCAATAAGGAGAACTTGCAAGAAAAGTAAGCTACATGGTAATTCACCCCCTCATGGTTCTTCAGTTATACAGCCCTACCCCAGCTGCAGATGCATCACCCACAATGAAGGGCTTAGATAGATCCACATGCTTAAGAGCATGGAGTGTCACAAATACCCCCTTGATAGCCTCAAATGCTTTCTGAAAAGCTTCCTTCCACTTAATTTGATGTTTCCTCGTTAGGACTGAAGGGGTACTGCAACTAAGATAATGTGAAAGAAAATTTAAAAGGAAAATAACAGTATCAAATAATGCTGAACAGATGTTTCTTTATTGTGAAGTTGGCATGAAAAATGGCTTCAAGCTTGCTTGTAGGGATGGCATAATGGCTTTTAAGAACCAGGTTGCCTAGTAAAGTAAATTCCTCTTTAAAAACTCACAATTTGAGGGATTTGCATACAGGTCTGTCTTTTTTAAGGTAGAAATCACAGCTTCAACACCTTTTGCATGCTGCTCATGATCAATAGATGTACAAAGATGTCATCCATATAGGCCACCACATAGGTAAAGAAGATGTTGCTCAAGACTTCAACAATCATATTTTTGGAACATGGTAGGTACATTCTCAAGTCCAGAGGGCATTAATTTATATTAAAAGTTAACCTTTTTGTAACGATGGAAATCAGACACTAATGACCTTCCATTAACCTACTTTGGTTGAATGTATTAACAAGGTCAAGTTTAGAAGAAACCAGGACTTTGAAAATTCGAGGATGATTGCTCCAAGGAGATGGGGTAGGGGACATATGCTGTTTTAATATTCATATTTCCTGAGTCCATTAAAGGTCAAAGGGTATTAAAGGCTTTTGGGGAAAGAATGGAGAAGCAGCGAATATTAATTTTCAAAATATCAACTTCTTCAAGACATATCTTACAATTAAACCTAAAATGCCTTATCTTCACTTTTTTAGTATAGAATGGGCTTTTTAAATATATATCGAATCAACCATCAAAAAGATAAATCATCTCATAGGGAGGTGAAAATATTAGCTTTTACTTATTAGACTTTTCCTTACATGGCATTAACCAGAGGAAAAATTTAGAGGAAGCTCCTAAGAGAATGTCATACTTTTTTGAATAAAGTATGACAGTGCTTCCTGTTTGGGTGTTTCACAACCTTAGTAGAAGTCCCAGAATGCCAGTGGTACAACTTTCCTAATGACATGTAAGAGGGACGTCCTAATTCTCAGTGAGGGAAGTAAAATATTTTAACTTACCAAAGGCCCTATAGAAAACCAAATGGTGGACATGGGGGAAACCTCAGGTCTTGATGAGGCAAGCATTAATGGTGGTAGATACATGGAGGATGACAATTTATCCTGTATTGTGGTTTCTGGCCTTTAGTAACTGTTTAAAGACACTCTGGATTGATCTCAGGACGTTGATGAGTCACTAAACTCACTGTGGAGTATTGAATAGTGATCCAAATTAAAGTACTGTGAAATGAATCTAATTGACTTGTGCATAAGATGGGTGATTTTTGGTAAAATATTCTGTGGTTGGTGGGTTAGAATAAACTGCCACGTAAAGTTGGCATAGGAGTCATGCTGTCAGATTGGATTTAACAAAAACTTGTGTAGATGCCCAAACATGGATGCTCTGGATGATCTGTATCCTGAGAAACACATTTTGGTTTAGGCTAGTAGTGTTCTTCAAACACTAATAGTATTTCAGAATATGAATATTGGAAAGCCTCTTGTAGAACAGATTTGTCAAGCCAATGATGGGATTTGCGAAGACAATCTTGATTTTGGGAATGGTTTCTTGTGTGAAGTTGATTCAATTTCTATTTCAGAGCATGATATTTTATGGCTTGTGCAATGGCGTGGCGAGCTTCTGGATTGATGAATTGGAAACCATCTAAACAGTAATTAAAATCATAATTTAGATGGCGGCAGGCTTCACCAGACTTACAGAAAAAATGTTGGAATTTTATAAGACTGGCCGCTTCTGCGGAGTAAAAATAGTAACATAAGAGTATATTAGTATTTTTGTAAAATAGAGATAAATGACAACAGACCTTAGGAGGGCTGTTGTCTTTATAGTGGGAGGATGAGAAGGTATTTTAAGATGGCTTAAAACTGGCCTGGGATGGCCCTATTTGAGATTTTCCATTGGTTGATTTAAGAAGAGCAGCATAGGTTGGAGTGCTTCCTTAATTATTTTAACATAAAGAAAGGGTTTAACAAATACCCTATATTGGTAACTGTTATAACTTGATGAAACTATTTTTGATCATAGTTTTGGATTAAAGAATTGTGCTGTCCACTTCATGGGGATTTATTTATACTAGTCAATTTAGATGTATAACATCCAGAATGGAACAATTAACTCAGAAGGTTGATCCACAATCCATGAGATATAACAGATAACCTAATATGTCTCGCTGACTTATTAATTGCTTTCAAGTTTTAGGCAATTTTTCTCCATTTCAGGAGGTTTGAGGGGTTACTGGACTAGGTATGAATGAGTCTTAGGTCCTGCAGATGGCTTCTGATCTGGATACCATTCCTGCAGACCCTTAATCATTTTTATAAAAGGAAGAAGATGCAAAGGGGTATGAGAGGAATAATCTTCAGGAACCAGAGAAGTGGCCCACCGCTTTTTAAACATACAAGCAATTTCACTCAACTGTGACAAAGATAAAATGGTGCTTTAGGTCATCTCCTGTGCCTGTGAGGAAACTTCTCATAATTCAAACTAAAAGTCTAGGTTTCAAACTTACAGAGAAGGCGTGAAATTGATGACCCAGGTTCTCACAGTTTAACGTATCAATAAGTGGAAGCTCCCCAAAAAATATTTTCTCAAAAGGGCAAGAAATAGAGGTCTAGATAATGTTTAAGTATCTATGACGCCACTAGTCTTCCCAAAGGATAACTGGAAACATCAAATATGGCACCACAGTAAACCAAAAACAAAAACATAACAAATATACAGAAATTGATATGATTTTCAAATTATTGCAAGTCATTGGAGCTGAAGAAGCATTCAATACAGATGATCCCGCTTCAAATTCAAGTAATGATCCTTGAGCTACCTTTAAACTCATAAAGCTCCCATTAGCTCAAGTATTCAAGAGGGTATCAATGGACACCTTATGTATCCCAACTGAGTTACAATAGGTAACAAAAATATTTATGATACTGTTTAATACAAAACATATGACATGACTGGATGAGACGCAGTAATCACAGGTATAAAAACTGGTTAGTTTTTGAAAGAGAAAAAAGGATACTCCTTGGGACGGATTCTTCAATTGCAGCTTGGTGATATGTGGACAATAAATGCATCAAAGGGTTAAAAGGCACCCTTTTCCCTTTAGGTCAAACTTAACATGTGGAGCCTGGTTAATAGAGTCAGGAGCCAGATGAAAGGAGATAGAGGTAAGATCTCGAAATAACAGGAAAAGCTTACTCCTATGACATGTTTAAAACTTAATTTCTGATTAGAAGTAGACAAGCTGGAAAAATTTCTTGAATGAGGTTTCACTGCGCGGCTACAGGTGAGAAGAGCTTTGATCTATTTAAACACTTACTTGTGTAATATAAAGTTTAGCACCCTTAGAAGTGGCCAAGAAAGCAGTTTGCTCCAAAGTAGGTAGCAAGGTTTCCAAAAGGGATTGTTTTTAGATATTAAATATAGTGTGGCTTATAATATTTCAACAAGGACTTCCAAAGGAAGTCCCAAGCCAGGAGCCCTTAGCCTTATAAAACTCAACAAAGATGGTTAGATTTGATGATTCCACGCCCAAGGTAAAAACAAGTAGAAGACAAGCTGATTTGGTACCATGGAATTTTCCACTGAGGACACCAAGGTAATCAGTGGCATTTAATTCCAGCCTGGTTGGATGAATAATAATCCTCGCTTCCAAGGATGAGCATCACTCTCTACTGAATTCAAGAGGCAACACTTCATTGGGCTATAAAAGTAAAATAAGTTTCAGTATTTGATGAACTAAACCTGCAACTCCATCAAGGCGTCCAAAGATTTTTTCAATAAATCTTAGGATGGTAAGGATAAACTCACACCCACTGTTTTAAAAGCTTGGATTTAAAACCTGAAGAAAGGAATGCTGAGTCAGAAAGAAATCATATTACATGGCATAAAAGAAATGAACAAAATTGCAGAAGGACCACCCAGAGAACACAAAACTAAGCACAGATTGCAATTTTTACTGGTATTTTCAAATTATTGCATCACTATCTCCAAAAGAAGTGCCGTGATTCTGATATGACTGGATGATAATCCTGGGACAGTTAGGGTGTTTTGAGTTGAATCCGCCAAAATGAGATTAGTTACAATTATTTGAGTGCCTTGAGATGAGGCGATATTGTGATATAACAAGTTAATTATTGGATTGCCTTTAAATACAGGTGATCAGGTGAAGTTGCTATTTAATGAATACAAATTAAATTGCTTACAATTTAGGCGATAGAGAACTAAAGAATAACAAGCTTAACTGAGAAGAATCAGTGGAACTGAATAGTCCAAGCTATGCATGTGGTTTTATTGAAGCTGCTGTATATAAGCGAGATGGGCGATTAAGAGGGGTTGTTGAAAAATAGGATAAGAGTGAGTGAGACAGCAAGGATTTGATGTGTTTAATACATTAAAATAAAACTTTTTTCTCGTTGCAAACACTTTTGCAACCTATTCAATTCAAGACTAAATCTAGTTTGATAATCTCATAGTGGAGATTAGTCTGCGCCCATGTCTGGGAGCAGTTGGGCAAGCAAGGCAAGAGGAGCAGGCGGAAGGCCCGCGGCCTCTAACGTTCGAAAATGCCCCGGAGAATCTGGCAGAATAGAAAAAATCTAAAAAACTGGCGGTCACAATTTCCCCGGAGATACTGTGTGGCAAGTATGATGCAACCAGTACATCAACACGCCACACTCCCAGCCACTTTCGTCGGTGGAATTTGGAGTCCATGTGTATCTGGACATCCAAAAAATGACCTTATGGGAAAAATTTTGTGAAGATGTACACAAAATTTTCCCAACTGTGGTGTACATTGCACCTCACTCCATGTCACGCAGTTGACTGGACCTAGGTTTCAAAAGCAAAATAGCAGCAGATGAGGCTGCAGCAGTGCGCATAGTGGTCAACCTCCCCAAAAGCAACGGGTTATCAAAACCAAACATACCAGATGGACAAAATCAAACCAAATTTTCCTCACATTTGACTTTTTGCCTACTACGGTAAAACGTGATATTTTGGAGCAACACCTGAAAGATGGTCTCACCATATATGGCAAAATACAATCTTTCAAAATGCAACGTTCCACGCTGATGCCACACCTGTGCACTGGCAAATCCATCACAGTTCTGACCCCAACTGAGGAGATCACAAATGACCTAACTCAGATCCCGCACTCCACCTTTATTGACATCACAGGTCATACCACCCACCCATTCCGGGTAACAATGGACAGCGCGCCCCCATTTGCACCCACTGTGATGCATTCAGCCATAAGGTGCACACATGACCCATCAAGGAGGGCGTCACATTCCAAGAGCACCCCTTGGCGGCCATGGCCAGCGGAGAGGCGCACTACGAACCAACTGTAAGCACCAAGGAGGCTTTCCCGTGGGGAGCACAAGGCTGCTACCTATTGGTAAAGCCCATCTCCCTGCAGGAGCGGAAGAAGGCTAAGCAGGCCCATAGGGCTGCGGCCAAGGAAGCGGCAAAGGCCGCCACCACCATCCCACACTCACAACGCCAGGAGGAAATGGAGACCTTCGTGGTGGAAGCAACTTGGGAATCCATCACCCAATCAGATTGGGAGGCCCATGCTGAGCGGGCCACTCAATCTGAGGATCTGATGGGAGATTCGATCTCACCCAATCGCTGCACCCAAGCTCTGGTCAAACAGACTTGGGACCTATCCCAACAAAAATTTTTTTTGCCCTGCTCGACAGTGCACCAAACTTATCCACACCGCAAAAAATTTGTCCAACATCAGGAAAACAAAAAGTGAAGGCCAAAGCCAACGTGACTCTTTCCACAAAAATTAACAAAAACCCCAATAGCGTTGCTGCTAACACCCATGCTGCTGTGAAACCCGTGGGGACCTGGAAAGGCTGGTGGGCCTGGGGGCACACCCCCTCACACCTAAGGTGCGATGGGGGAAACCTTCACTCTAGGGATGCTGAATATTGCCAGACTCAAGGCCTCCATGTCCCGGGCTAGGAAACTGAGTTTTTTACAAAACAAATTTACCCATGGATATCCTGGCCATCCAGGAGTCCCACTGTCCACGAGGTTCCAAGGAAGCTTGGAAAACAATGCTCCTACCATCCCTATCCTTTTGGTCAAAGCACTGTGGGGTGCTAATTTGGAAAATTAATTTTTTCAGATTCACATCCTCAGAAACATTCCTAAATGGCTGAGTGCTCGTTGTCACCTTCTCATGGGCCGAAGTTGCGCACACAATCATCAGTATCTACGCCCCAAATGGTGCACATGAGCATTGGGAATTTTTCTCGTTGGTCAAACTTCTCCCGCTACCCCCTGATTCTTTCCTAGTTGGTGACATGAACTGTTGGCTAACCTCACCGACGGACTGGTGGCCACCCTCACCCCATGCCCCACAGGGTCACATAGAACTACGCGTTATAAAAGCCACCCTTGGGTTAATAGATGCGCTGCTGTGACATGCCTCACTGCTCAAAAACATGACGCGTCCCCACATCCACAATGGCCAATTAAGGTCCATGACCTGCATCGACCTTATTCTAATACCAGCGAAATTCCAACCCCACATCTCCCACTTCAAAACAACGAAAATGGAATTCTCCGACCACTGACTGGTTTTGATAACATTCCATTTACTGTTACAGTTGCAAAGGCCCCACATTGGTGCAACATCTGCCCCCCAAGCTCGCGTCACCAGGATTTTCCACGTGGGTGAAAGAGGCAACTTTGGCAAAATTGTTTGTTGCACCATTTTGCGCGGACCCCATTTCCACATAGGCAACTTTCAAAGAGGACACCATCCACCACTATCGCCATCTCTCCTCCAGACGCTCATGAGCCACATAGGCAATTATCTCGCATGTGCTGGCGGAATTGGCCCACTTGGAGTCCAACATTCCAGCCACAGGATATAGCCCTGCATGGGGCCGGAAGTGGGCGGAGGCAGCCGCCCACCTCAACGCACTCGAAAGGCAACACAAACATCAGGTTTGTGTCCAATACAGGGCCACACGCATCACTAAAGGCGACAAGTGCACCACATAATTCTTTAAAAAATTTTCGCACCACACCAGAGCGTGGCCTGCACACAGGTGCGAAGATCAGATAATTCCATTGTGGACACACCAGCCAAAGTGGCAATTGAATTGCAAAGATATTACTCCAAAGTTATACTGAGCTGAACCAATTCAGCTGGCCTAAATGGCGGAATTTCTTTACGAGCTCATATCTGCACCATTTTTCAATACCCGGAAATAATGAATTTAATTACTCTGAACGAATTATGGACAGCCATTCGCGGTGCGCCAAACTGAAAATGCCCAGGCCCAGATGGCATTCCATATGAGTTCTACAAAAAATATTTTAAATATATATCCCCATTGCTGCTAGCCTCACTCAACCAAAGCCTGTTGGAAACGCGCCTCCTACCAGGAGGACATGAGGCCTTTACTGTCACACTCTTCAAGAAAAGGGATAAGCTTGACTTAGCCAACTGGCGCCCCATTTCTCTAACAAACACAGACACCAAAATTTTAACAAAAATCATGGCTAACCATTTAGGGACTGTAGCATCTGCCACCATCTCCCCAGAACAATTTGGTTTCATCCCCAGAAGGTCAATTTGGGATAACGTGAACTCTGTGGCTAATGTGTGTCAGTCCACAGCCTCTGGGGCACTTGTATTCTTGGACCAACAAAAGGCCTATGATAGAGTAAACTGGGAATACCTTAGGGCCTGCCTCCATCAATTCCGCCTACCCTTCCGCTTCATAAACTGGGTGATGCTGCTCACGGATTCTGCGACAATGGCATTGCGTGGCCCAGGCTTCCTAACAGAAGTAGTCCGCCCTCAAAGGGGCCTGCGACAAGGGGACCCTCTCAGCCCACTCTTATACAACTTCAGCCTTGACCCACTACTGCGAAATGTGAATGCCCACCTCACTGGGGTCCATGTGCCAGGCCAAACCCCAGTCAAGATGATGGCATTTGCAGATGATTGCGTGGTGGGGGTGTCTAATAACAAAGATGCACGTGCGCTTGAAGCCCTCATCTAGGAATATTCCCGGGTAAGCAATGCAACACTGAACACCTCCAAAACCGAAATCATCCTCCTTGGTCGGTTTCAGAACTGCTGGGCTCCAGCAAGTAGTTTCCAACCCGGCCCATCTGCTCGCCCACGTCCACGCCTTACTAACTCAACACACAACGCTCCACTGGTGCTCCCCTTCGTGCCACGTCCTACCATAGGACTGGTGCGCCATCTGAGCATGTGAATGGAGGCAGGCGGATATGCATCCGCAGTTATGGAGTGCCATATACTGGACAACGTGACAAAGCGAATTGCCTCTCTCAGAGCCCACCCTACTACCCAATACTGGCAGAGTTGTTCTTGCCAACTCTATGCTCCTATCCAAAGTCTGGTTTGGAGCCCACGCCATCCCCTTCTCACCAAGCTTCTTCAAATCCCTGTATGCTCTGCTGCAAGGATGGCTTTGGTCAGGCCGCCCTCCATCAGTATGGCTAGAGGTCATGTTTGGCCCTCATCATCAAGGTGGCATGGGCCTGCTTGACTTCAAAGCCCATGCTGCCAAGGTCCTGGGCACCTGGATCGCAGCCGTCACCGCTCCTACACTCCCATCCCAACACTGGTCCTGTGCGGCCCGCTCCAACTTCTCCCGAGCCTTGGGCCTCAACAATCCATCAAACCCCCACTCCCTGATGAAATACCTCGCATCAAACACCTCAGCCACAGGTCCTCACGGGACTAAAACCCACTACAAACGAATCCTACTCTCCATGCGAAGCGCAGAGTGGAGTCTTCGTATTAGTGGACATATAACCCGAAGAGGCCGCCCCTCTCCTCAGTTCACACAAGAGGTACAGAGGCTACCCATCCATGAAGGCGTGATCCCCATTCGACCCCAAGTCCTATCCAGGGTGGACTACCTGGACATGATGGACATCCCTTATTCCACTGAGACCCAAAAGTCTATCTGGAAATATGCACACCATCCTCTGTTGCAGCCTCAAGTCCGCTCCCATGTGTGGCGCTCCCTGAGGCGGGTGTATCATACAGCTGAGCGCTCTAACGCTTTACACTCATCCTGTGTCGTGTGTGGCCAGTATGGAACGCTGTTCCACCGCCTGGAGAAGTGCCCCACCTCTAAAGTGATATGGCGTGAAGTCCATCGTCTGCTAGGCCAGGATCAAACGCATCCCTTCAGTCTGTCAAGAGATATGTTTGCTTCATCAATGGCCTCCCCCTTCCACCCTCCCTCCGTGCTCTGGTGGTTGCAATCGCCATGTGGACTATCCACACGATTGTCTTGGATGCCATCGCTGGCTCCATCCCCACCCTCTCAGAAGCTGTCCACAGATTCTGGTCTCATTTGGTGGACCAATTTCAAGCGTGGATGTTTGGATATCTCCCACTGCGTCGCCAACAGCTGGTCTCCTCCTGGTTCCCAGCCTGGTTCATCATATCAGACCCCTTCCTTCACACGTGCTCAATAGTGGCTACGGCCCCTTCACACGTTCCCTCCCCTTCCCCATAAGTGGCGTTCCCGCTGGCAACAAGAGATAGCATCGCTTCTCTGGGGTGCCCCCTGGTACTAAGTTTATCTTTCCTGAGTCATATTTGGAAGTGTCCGTCCCATGGTCGGCCTTCCCCGCTTTAAATTTTAATATATTAAAATAAAGTACTGTAGTGGGAGAAGTGTCCCATAGTTATTATATTAAAGTTTATTCCATTGTTACCATGGGCCACAATTGTCATATAATTGGTACTATTGCTCAGTGGGCTAAACCCTATGCAAAACCCTCACGGAATATCTCCAAGATTCCGCCAAATTATAACAGTGGTGCTCACTGCTGGGGGCCCATTGATCAGTAATAAAATAATAAAAACTTGGTCACCTGCTATGTCTCACCTAGGTTGCTTCGATAAGAGATCTGCATGACACAATGGCCTGTTGCATATGAAGAATTGAAACTTGCATTGGACATTGTGCTCAAAAGCCGAGATGAGCTGCTCCAGGAAGTCTGCCGTGATAAGCTGCCACCATTTGATCAAAAAGGAAATATTCTGGGTTCTTTTGACAATCTGAGTTTGCAACTGAAGGTGCCTCGGACTGGTGCAGGGCAAAACTATTGATCTCCACCTTAGATGTCGGAAGTGCTGATCAAGCTGTTTGTTACATTTTGAATAGTTCTGTTACATACCAAGAAGTCAAGGAGATGGCGCTACGGTTGTTAGGCGGAAAAGCGGAGATGTCGCAGCAGAAAGCGAAGTTCCTGACCATTGGGTTTCAACAAAATGAAACTCTCACCGCATTTGATGAGCAGTTTACAGCAGAAGCACATGTGTTGATTGGGGCTGGGATTCTAGCTGAAGCTGATGTATGCATTGCAATGTCCTCTGCGGTGAAGCCATACCCTAAGCTTTACAATGTCATGGCTTTGTGGTTATAGGATGATGTACCTCTTCTTAAACTTGTTCATTCTTTACGCTTAGCTGTAACTTTCCCTCCACCCAATAATGATCAGATTCACACTGTTGCCGGGACCAACCCTACCCTTGGGGGGAAGCAACCAGTCGATGCAGGTCATGCCAGGCTACTCCTTGCAGCCCAACATCTGTCCCATAACTGCTGATCAACAACTGACTAACTACCGCATTGGCCCTAACTACGCCAATTGACAGCAGGAAGTCTACCAATGTGGGTTTGGTTACTCCAATCATCTTTGGGATAACTTTCCAAGTAGGCCAACTTATATTAAGCACAGACGTAGGTCCTATGGAGTAGGTCGTTTTAATTGCAGTTGCACCGGGAATATAGGATGATGGTGCTCTTATTGACAGATCCCTTATGGACAACAGGATCAAAGTTATCATGGAAAGTCAGAGCGGAGTAGAGATGGGACTCTCTACTTCCGCTATCTTAAAGTCGTATGTCCCTTAAATCTATTGTATTGAAAGCAGTAGAAGCCTCCCAGTATGACGATACATTTCTCTACCAACAGCCAGTTATGGTAGTAAATGTGTTGCTTCAAGAACAATTCAAAAACATGGCCAACACAGGGTTTCTGGAGCAACCAAAGCCTTATGCTTGCCAAATGTTTGACCAAAATCCGTCAGATCAGCTAGAACCATTCGCGGATAGATTGTCTCAAGGAGAAGTAGAGGTTGTTTTTCCAGTGGATGCTATTATAATGGGACACCCTAAAGTTGGTGCGGGTTTATAGGTTTCCTGGGAAAACGTGAACTGATGAATTTACACGTAGTAAATAGCTGGCATTCATCTTACTTGGAGTGCACTTACTGTGACATTGTGGTAGCCAAAACCTGAGTACGAGCTATTCTTGATACTGGCGCTCCTATTAACATTGTCTCCACTAAGTTGGTAGCGAAGTTGTCTTTAAAACCTGACATAGAACACCAGATGGTGTATGGGACCGCGGGAAAGGAAACCAAGGTCTCTGAGGGAGCGTATAGTGCACTTCATTTGTGGTTTGGATCCGTTGTTACTGTGGGACCAGCGGTAGTATTACCAAATAGCAACTATGATCTGCTGATTGGGACTGCGTTTATGCGCCACTATGGGGCTGTTATTGACATGATGGAAGAGACCCTAGCCATCCTGGGACAACAAATTCCTATTTATTTTACTTACAGCGGAGTTCCAGATGACCCAATCCGCTCTAGTCAAATTTAATCTCGCCTATAGCAATGGTGTGATACCTGTCAGATATTGGAGGATGAAGCGGAAGACCTGAATGCTCCCAAACCAGATATATGAGTACAAAGGGATTCCGCTATGAGCTGCGAAAACTTTTACTATCCCTTCTGGGCATCAGGTCATAACTGGGACAGAGCTTGAAATTGATATACCGGGAGGTCAGTATGTAGAGGTTGTGGGGCCCTATCAACAATCACGACTTGAAACTCATGTAGCTCCTGGGTTACTGTTACTAGGTCAGGTGGAAGTAAAGCTGTTGGTAGCGAATCTGCAGAAGGAGGTGATGAAGGTTCAGCGGCACCAAGTGGTAGCTTACCTGCATTGATCCCTATCAATGAGGTCCACCAGATACATGACTTTGGTTCTTGGGAAGATCTTGCCTTGCCTTTAAAAACCACCTTCAGTGTAGTGACTGTGATTCCTCAGGATGCGCTAACTGGTATATCAGAGGATCAGAAGGACAGGGTGATGGATCTGTTTGAGAAGTACCACAGCATTTTTGCAACTGATGATCATGACTTGGATTGTGCTCGTGGGGTTGTGCATCGGGTGGACATGGGAGATCACCCCCCTATCAGGTCATGGCCTATCCATCGCTCAAAGGCAGCGGAAGAAGTTGTATCTGCCAATATAGATACATTATTGGAACAAGGAATGTTGGAGCTGTCAAAAAGTCCCTGGGAATCCCCAGTGCTAATTGTCAAAAAGAAAAATATCTCCAATCGAGTAGTAATTGATTATTGGAAGCTTAACAACATAACAAAAAAATTCATACCTGCTTCCACAAATTGATGATGCTTTAGATCAGTTAGGTGGGGCCAAGTATTTCTCTGCTATGAACTTGATATAGGGGTACTGGCAGATTGAGTTGCCAGCGACGTACAAGAAAAGCGCTTTATAATCACCTCAAATGGATTGTTCCAGCCTACACATATGCCACAGGGTTTGTGCAATGCTCCCGCTACGTTCCAGTGGGCTATGGACACTATTTTGGGTAACCTAAAGCTGTCTTGCGTTCTTGTCTACCTTGATGATATCAATGTGTTTTCGCGGACATTCATGGAGCACCTTGGACACCTGGAGCAAGTGTTTTGCCGCCTTGCTGATGATAATATCAAGATTAAGTCCTGAAAGTGCCACTTTTTTAAGGAACAATTGGAATACCTCAGCTTTGTGGTAGACTCCAAAGGGCTTAGTCCTCAGCCAGTCAAGGTGGAAGCCATCCACAAAATGATTCAGCCAAGCAATAAGTAGAATATCCAGGTGTTCTTGGAGTTGGTCTGTTGCTACCAGCGGTTCATTCCCAACTTCAGCTGTATTGGGGCTCCACTCTTTGAGCTACTTAAGAAAAACCTGTCTTTAACTGGACGGATCAATGTCAAACTGCTTTTGATGTTTTATGAACTGCATTGGCTAGCGTGCCTGTTTTGCAATGCCCCATTATTGAAAAAGAGTTTATTGTGCAAACGGACACTTTGCTTTCCGCTGTAAGGCTGTGTTATCCCAAAAAGACAATGACGGTGTGGAGCATCCCATTGCATATTGTAGCCGCAGTTTAACCAGGCCTGAACAGAATTACACCATGACCGAGTGGGTGTGTTTAGCAGTAATCTATGCATATAAACAATCACTGGATATACCTCCATGGGGTAAAATTCAAAGTGGTAATGGATAATGCCTTTTTGCACTGGCTACAGAATCTGCGGGAACCTGAAGGGTGACTTGCGCAATGGGCTTTGAAGATCCAACATATCATTTTGAGATCATTCATTGGCCAGGGTTTAAACATTAGAATGCAGACTGTCTTTTCCAATTACCCACTGTTGCCATTATGGTGGATGTGGCTGTCGGACATTTGCCCTTCAGGCTGCAAAGTAAGAATATTGGGGGGCAAACAGGGGAAAATTGGAGAAGCATTGAACATTTGGCCGCTTCCAATAATACAACTATCAATTTTATTATTAAAAATGATTCCACCGGCCAAAAGACCATGGCCAACTCTCGGTGGAACCTAATAAATTGGATCCTTAAGTTTCCCACTAAAACTGGGGACCAATGGAGTAAGATTCTTTACCCACCCAGTGATTGGGTGAAATTGATGAAAGCCTTACCTTATGGAGCCAAATTCCCTATTGTCAGCCCCTTTCAGCCGTTTCCTAAACTAACGCAAGTTTAAAATGACCTGATAGGTCCTTCTCGCATATTTCCTAATTTGGAATGTGCTAAGCAATTCAAACCTTGAACTCTAACATGCTAAATATGAATTATCAATAAAAAAATAGGGATCTTTCCTAAACCCCCGCAGCTATCAATAAATACATAAAAAAGGTCAAATTCCTAAGTTTTACTATTTATTTAACCTTTTTATTTTAAGTGGTTTTCTCCCTCAGTTGTTGGATTTTAGGCTTATAAGCACCAGCGAGCTAAAAATCTCCAAAAGTCCAACAAGTGGTGCTCACTACAGGGGTGCTTGTATACCACCAAACTCTTTAAAAAATGACAACTAACTCAGAACCAAGGCTGACTGCCTTGGAGCAGCAACTAGCCAGTGCTTTGTCTCGCCTCAAAAGGCTTGAGCAGCCCTCTTCACCAGGCCTTTATGGGGCCTCTCCTTTCATTTACAAACCCCCTTTTAGGGATAAGTTCACCCCAGGTGAGAGAAGTGTTGCTGTTTTCTCTTTATGTATGAAGTTGCTATGGGAGGGGCAACGGATCATCTTAAAATTAAGCACCTCCTTCATTGCTTGAGTCGTGGCGCCCAAGAGATCATGGTTCCACACATGGCTACCCTTAGCACCTGGGCGGAGGTAGAGCAAGCCTTAACTGAAGAATTCAGCTCATTACGAAGTTTGAAAAAGCAGAAACTTGTCTTCATGTGCCTTAGCCTATCACAGGGTGAATCAATCGCCTCCTTTGTTGAACGCTTTTACATGAAAGCGCAACCCCTATTGCTTGCTAAAATGCTACCCCTAGATGATGCTATTGCAGCTATTTGGCTGGCTTGGTAGCCTATCCTGCGTTAGCCATACATCTCACTTCCATAAAGCACACTTTCAAAAATGTACACGATATAAAGGAGGCCTTGTTAGAGGTGGCAGAGTTATATGATCTTGATCCTACACAAGAAGCGATGAGTCAAGCTTCCCCGCCACCCAATGTTGAATCTACTATGGCTGTCTCCCTTTAGAAACCTGACCCTGCGGTTGCCAATGGTTATACCTGTGACAGGGCAGTTCTCCTCATTGGTTCCAGCTCAACAAACCCCGTTGATGAAAGTGGATGACCTTTTGCGGCCCATCTTTATTTTTAAAGCCTACATTTAAGTCTAAACCCTTTCTCAGGTTCCAACTGCCCCCACTAACAACGGGTCAAATGGCCAGGTCACAAAAGCTAAACCATCTGGTGCACTAAAGCACCCAGCCACTGGTCGGCCTAATGCTGTTGAAGTTGAAGTATCCAATTCCATGGCACTGCCCTTTTCATCCTCTGGTTCAAAAGCGCAGCTAACGCAGCTAGCTATCACTTTGTCTGGCTCCCCTCCTTTGGTAGAGCAGTTTCCCAAAGTGCCTGAAGCGTCACATTCTCATAAGGCGCTACCTTTATCCCCATCGGCCTCACCTTTAGTTGTACCTCGCATTAAACCTATAACCATGGGGCAACCCAAATCTATCCCTCCTAAGGCTCAAGTTAAAGCTGTTGCCAATCCCATACCTCCACCTAAGAAGGGAAGTGTTGCCCTCCCCACACCCCCTATGGACTCTCTAACCTGTATTGAGAATCCCTCTGATGACGATACTGAGGGGGTTGTGAAGTTAACGGTCACTATGTCTTAGGAGCCCCAGGGGAAGTGGAGGTACCCGATCACTTAAAACCAGAGCGAGTGGATTGGGCTAAAGTGCCCAGCCGCACCTATCTTTATCAGGTGTTGAGAGGCCTGAAGGTTATTGATACCGCCAGTGACGCAGATCTGCTTGCTGCATCAATGCTTCGGCTCCCTCGGAGTGTGTGTATACGTTGCAAGCTATCCAGGAGAAATATCCTGAGACTGCCAACTTCCTCGCCTCCACGCTCAATCTCAAGAAGGTTCTTGCACTTCCCCCAATTTGGGTGGAACTTTAACTAAAGTAGAAGTTGTTCTTAGGGAGTGCGGGTTAAGGCTATTCTTGACACTGGGTCTCCTGTGAATATTGTGTCTTCAAGGCTTATGAAAAAATTAAGTTGACTCATGACCTTGACTATACTCAAGAGTTTGGAACGGCAGGGCCAACCAATACCCGCGCCATTGAGGCTTACTCATTTTTACCTATCTTTTGGGAAACTTCTCCTCTCAGGCCCAGTGGTAGCCTCAACCAACAATACATAAGACATGCTCATTGGTACCCAGTTCATACTTGAGTATGAGGGGATCATCAATCTGAAACAGGGCTATCTCTCCCTGCTTAACTATGAGGTACCTCTGATTTTAACCAATGAAGAGCTCAATATAAAAAGATTACACCTGTACTATTGAGTTTCCCTCTTCTGCCTTATCCCTACACTACACAACGGCAGGACGTAATACCAAGATGTTGCCTCCATCAGTGGACGTCCTCGAGGGTATCCCCTTCTATGCTACAGAAGTGGTAGTAATTAAAGCGGATGAACAGAAGGTGCTAGACACCAAGGATACTATGCAAATCCCCCGCTACTTCTTATTGCATCTAACAAGCATTGATGGAGTTAGCCCTTGGAGCCTAGAATTCTGCCGGGCGTGTTAGATCCTGCTTATCATCGTCCCATTAACCTCCTACTCGGAAACCTTACCAATAATGATATGGTGGTGAAAAAGCACCAGGTAATTGGAAGAGGCTTGTTGCTTCACCTTGAGGACATAAACCAGGTCCACTGTATTGGGTCTATGGCAGATTTGGGCTTTACCTGCCAACCAGTCAATATGTACATTGCCCACTGTTCATATCTCTCAGAGGACTTAACTCCCATGGAGCTTACTAAAGTTCATTCTTTATTGGAGTCCTACAGCGATATCTTCTCCAAGTCTGATAATAACTATGGACATATGAAAGGTTGGATGCACAACATTGACGTTGGGGATGCTCATCCTATCCGCTCTAAACCCTACCGCAAGTCAAAAGTTGAAGAGATACAGATGTGAAAGGAGCTCAAACAGCTGCTAGATGCTGGGTTGCTAGTGCCATCCCAAAGCCCTTGGTCTTCCCCACTCCTGTTGATAAAGAAGAAAAATGGGGGTCATCGGGCGGTTATGGACTACCATAAGCTGAACAATCTCACTAATAAGGACAGCTATCCTATCCCCCACATTGATGATGCGCTAGCCCAACTCTCTGGGTCTAAATTCCTCTCCGCCATGGATTTGGCTAGCGGGTACTTGCAGATGAACCTTTCTCCACAGGATCAGGAGAAGTGCGCCCTTATCTGCAGCGAGGGCTTATTTCAACTCACTCGGCTACCTCAAGGTTTGTGCAACGCACCCGCCACTTTTCAGCGTTCCATGGATCACATCCTCCAGGACCTTAAGCTGAGTTGTGTCATTGATTACTTAGATGACATCACAGTCTTCTCAAAAACTTTTAATGAGCATATCGCGCACCTAAAAGAGGTGTTTCAACTTTTTGGCATCCAACCTCAAACTAAAGCCCTCCAAGTGTACTTTCTTCCAGAAGAAGCTGGACTTCCTCGGACACGCCATCTCCTAGGATGGGATACAACCTCTACAAGACAAGGTTGAAGCAATATCTAAGATGCCCCCTCCTACAACTCTTCGGGACATACAAGTCTTTTTAGGCATGATGGGGTACTACCATCAATTCATCTTTAATTTCGCCCAACTCAGTGAGCCCCTTGTCCGTCTCCTGGTTAAAAACACCCCTTTCCATTGGGGTGCTGAACAAAAAGCTGCATTTGAGAGCATGAAGGCGTTATTACAAAAAAAGGCCAATACTCCGTCACCCTGACTATGGAAAGCTCTTCATGTTATTCACGGATGCTTCTGATTACGCCGTTAGAGCTATATTAGCTCACTTGGACGAAAATGATGTTGATAATCCTGTATCATAATTTATCAAAATGCTTTTCAAAAGCTGAGCGCAATTAGAGCTTCACTGAGAAGGAGTGCTTAGCTGTCTTGCTTGATGTTAAGCAATACCGCCCTTTCCTTTATGGCACTTCTTTCAATGTAATCACCGACCACGCCTCTCTAGAGTGGTTTCAGAATATGAAGGATCCCACTGGACGGTTGGCTCGCTGGGCTCTTGAGCTCCAGCATTATAATATGACTATTGAGCATCGTGCTGGGACATGCCATATGAATGTTGATGGGTTAACGCGTTTGCCTTTTCTTCATATTGACATTAGTGAAGCTGAGAGGTTGCATGACCTCCTAATGACTCCTGGGGCGTGGGCTGATAAAGATGAGCCTGTACAAAAGAAGTTAGCTCGGCACTCTCGCAATACCAAGGTGGAGAGCGGGAAGTTGTACAAGCAAATGGGGCCAAATGTTTGCCCTATCTCCGGCCATCTGAGCGCGTACCTGCGATCATGGAGTCTCATACTCTCATGGGCCATGGCGGAGTCAGGAAAACCCATGAGTGAGTTAAAGAGCGGATTATTGGGAGGGCATCATGGAAACCATAACGGAAGCCTTGGAAGCCTGCCTGACCTGAAAAAAACAATCCCGCTTCAAATCCCGTTATCAGTACCAACCTACAACGCCACATCAACCTTTCCACACCATTAGCTTAGATGTGGTGGGTCCTCTCCCTCAGACTACCAGGGGTAATCGTTAAATCTTGGTTGGTACAGATCATTTTACTAAATGGGTTGAAGCTGTGGCTCTCCCCGCTCAGACTTCCAAAGCCACAGCTAACTTTTTACATCAATACACCTTCACGCGGCATGGTTGTCCCCAGGTCCTCTTTTGTGATAATGGAAGAGCTTCACTTCCTGGGTGGTAAAGCTTCTTGCCACTTCCATGGGGATGCAACAACTTTTCTCTGCTCCTTACAATCCATCCACCAATGGGGCTGTAGAAAGAGCTAATGGGACCCTGGTTTCTGTATTGCGGAAGATGGCCAGTTCAGACCCTTACTCACTGGGATCTCTACTTGCCCAGTGCGCTCATGGCTTATCGCATTAGCTATCACCGTATACTTAAAATATCCCCTTTTTGAGTGTTATATGGGCGAAAACCTGGGGTACCAGCGTTATTAGCTAAAGATGTCTTCTTTGATAGGACCAATAAAGAACAAGCAATGAGAAAGTTGGCCCAGCACATCATCCAACTACAGTCTGAGGCTATGACTAATTTATCAAAGACTGTTACTAAAGAAGGCCAAGCCGCAAATGAGCTCTGAGCCCCTCTTACCTCTTTTCAGGTATCCGACTTAGTCCTATTACCACAATGGAATCACTTCAAGAAGTGAAAAGCTTGACTCTATTTGGGAAGGGCCCTTTTCAGTTACCTACAAGGGAGGAGATGAATATTCTATCAAATCCATTGCTTCCAGGATCACCATCAACCGAGTTCATGGGCGCTTCCTTCAGCCCTATTCTCCCCCAACATTCTTGAGGGAAGCGATGTCAGACATTTGCCCTCCAGGCTGCAAAGTAAGAATATTGGGGGGCCAAATAGGGGAAAGTCAGAGATGCATTGGACATTTAGCCGCTTCCAATAATTTTTAAAATATAAATCTATTGTGAGGAAGGCCGACCATGGGACGGACACTTCCGAATTTGACCTGAAAGAAACAAAACTTAGTAACAGGGAAGGCACCCCAGAGAAGCAATGCTATCTCTTGTTACCAGCGGGAACGCCACTTAAGGGAGGGGAGGGAACGTGTGAAGGGGCTGTAGCCACAATTGAACACGTGTGGAGGAAAGTGTCTGATTTGATGAACCAAACTGGGAACCAGGAGGAGACCAGCTGTCAGTGACGCGGCGGGAGGTATCCAAACATCCACGCCTGAAAGTGGTCCGCCAAATGAGACCGAAATCTGTGGACAGCTTCTGGGAGGGTGGGGGTGGATCCTGTGATGGAATCCAAGACAATCGTGTGGATAGTCCACATGGCGATTGCAACCACCAGAGCACAGAGGGAGGGTGGAAGGGGGAGGCCATTGATAAAGCAAACATATCTCTTGACAGACTGAAGGGATGTGTTTGATCCTGCCCAGCAGACGTTGAACTTCGCGCCATAACACTTTAGAGGTAGGACACTTCTCCAGGCGGTAGAACAGCGTTCCATACTGGCCACACACGACGCAGGATGAGTGTAAAGCTTTAGAGCGCTCACTATATGGTACACCCACCTCAGGAAGCGCCACACATTGGAACGGATTTGGGGCTGCAACAGAGGATGGTGTGCGTATTTCCAGATAGTTTTTTGGGTCTCAATGGAGTAAGGGATGTCCATAATGTCCAGGTATTCCACCCTGGTAGGACATGGGGCCGTGTGGGGATCACGCCACCTTGGATGGGTAGCCCCTGTACCTCTTGTGTGAACTGAGGAGAGGGGCGGCCTCTCTGGGCTGTGTGTCCGCTAATACAAATTCTCCACTCAGTGCTCCGCATGGAGAGGAGGATTCGTTTGTAGTGGGTTTTAGTCCCGTGAGGACCTGTGGCCGATGGGTGTGAAGCCAGGTATTTCATCAGGGAGTGAGGGTTCGATGGATTGTTAAGGCCCAAGGCGCGGGAGAAGTTGGAGTGGGCCGCACGGGACCAGTGTTGGGAGGGGAGTGTAGGGGCGGTGACGGCCGCAATCCAGGTGCCCAGGATCTTGGCAGCATGGGCTTTGAAGTCAAGCAGGCCCATGCCACCTTGATGATGGGGGCCAAACATGACCTCTAGCCGTACTGGTGGAGGGCGGCCTGACCAAAGCCATCATTGCAGCAGGGCATACACTGATTTGAAAAAGCTTGGGGAGAAGGGGATGGCGTGGGCTCCAAAACAGACTTTGGAGAAGAGCATAGAGTTTGCCAAAACAACCCTGCCAGTAAGGGAAGTGGGGTGGGCTCTGAGGGAGGCGATGCGCTTTGTCACGTTGTCTAGAATATGACTCTCCATTACTGCTGATGCATACCCGCCTGCCTCCACCCACACGCCCAGATGGCGGACCGGCCCTATGGTAGGGCGTGGCACGAAGGGGAGCACCAATGGGTGGTGTGGGGTGAGCTGGGAGGGCGAGCACGTGTGCGAGCAGATGGGCCGGGCTGGGTACTGGTCGCTGGGGCCCAGCAGGTTTAATACCGACCAAGGGAGGATGATTTCGGTTTTGAAAGCATTCAGTGCAGCATTACTTACTCTGGAATACTCCTGGATGAGAGCTTCAAGTGCGCGTGCATCTTTATTATTAGACACCCCAACACACAGTCATCTGCAAACGCCATCATCTTGACTGGGGCTTGGCCTGGCACATGGACCCCAGTGATTTGGGCATTCACGTTTCAAAGTATTGGGTCAAGGCTGAAGTTATATAAGATTGGGTTAAGGGGGTCCCCTTGTCGCAAGCCCCTTTGAGGGCGGACAACTTCCATTAGAAAGCCAGGGCCACGCACTGCCATTGTTGCAGATTCCGTGAGCAGCATCACCCAGTTGATGAAGTGAGGGGCTAAGCGAAATTGATGGATGCAGGCCCTGAGGTATTCCCAGTTTACTCTATGATAGGCCTTCTGTTGGTCCAAGAATCCAAGCGCCCCAGAGGCTGTGAACTGGCATGCGTTAGCCACAGAGTGCACGTTGTCCCAAATCGACCTTCTGGGTATGAAACCGAATTGTTCTGGGGAGATGGTGGCAGATGCTACAGTCCCTAAACGGTTAGCCATGATTTTTGTCAAAATTTTTATATCTGTGTTAGTTAAAGAAATGGGGCGCCAGTTGGCTAAGTCTAGCTTGTCCCCTTTCTTGAAGAGTCTGACGGTGAAGGCCTCTTGTCCTCCTTGTAGGAGGCACCTTTCCAGAAGGCTCTGGTTAAGTGAGGCAAGCAGTAGTGGGGATATATATCTGAAGTACTTTTTATAGAATTCATATGGAATGCCATCTGGGCCTGGGCATTTCCGGTTTGGTGCACCACAGATGGCTGTCCATAGTTCATTTGGAGTAATCAAATTCATTATTTCTGGGTATTGGGAAATGGTGCAGATGTGGGTTAGTTGAGAAATTCTGCCACTTTGGCCAGCTGAATTGAATCAGATCGGTATAATTCAGAGTAAAACTTTTGTATTTCAATTGCCACTTTCGCTGGCGTAGCTGCGATGGAATCATCCGATCTTCACACCTATGTGCAGGCCACACTCTGGCGTGGTGAAAATTTTTTTTTAAAAAATATGCGGTGCACTTTTCACCCTCTGTAATGCATTTGGCCCTGTACTGAACATAATTTAATATTTTTGTTACCTTTTGAGTGCGTTGAGGTGGGTGGCTGCCTCCGCCCACTTCTGGCTCCATGCAGGGCTGTATCCTGTGGCTGGGATGTTGGACTCCAGGTGTGCCAACTCTGCCCGAGCATGTGAGATGATGGCTGATGTGGCTCGTGAGCGTCAGGAGGAGAGGTGGCGAGAGTGGTGGATGGTATCCTCTTTGAAGGCTGCCCATGTGGAGATGGGGTCCGCACAAAACGGTGTAACAAACTCTTTTGCCAAAGTTGCATATTCCACCCAAGTGAAAATTCTGGCGACGCAAGTTCTGGTGGGCGGAGTTTGCTCCAATGTGGGGTTTTAGCCTCTGTGACAGGTAGGTGGTAGGTTATCAAGACCAGCTGGTGGTCAGAGAATTCAATTTTTGTTGTTTGGAAGTGGGAAATGTGAGGTTGGAATTTCGCCAGCATAAGGATAAGGTCTATGCGGGTCATGGACCTTGATTGGCCGTTGTGGATGTGGGGTTGCATCATGTTTTCAAGTAGTGGGGCTCGCCACAGCAGCGCATCCATTAGCCCAAGGGTGGCCTTTAGAATGCGAAGTTCTACGTGACCCTGGGGGGCGTGGGAGGAGGAAGGCCAACGGTCCATTGGTGTGTTTAGCCAACAGTTCATATCGCTGACTATGAAAGGGTCTGGGGGTAACAGGAGGGATTTGATTGACAAGAAAAATTCCCAACGTTCTCATGCACAGGTTGGGGCATAGATGTTGATGATAGCATGTGCCACATCGGCCCATGAGAAAGTGACAATGAGGACTCGGCCATTTAGGAATGTTTCTGAGGATGTGAATTTGAAAAAATTATTTTTCTGAATTAGCATCCCACAGTGCTTCAACCAAAATGATAGGGATGGGAGGAGCATAGTTTTCTAAGCATCCCAGAACCTCATGGACAGTGGGACTCCTGGATGGCCAGGATATCCGCGGGTAAATTTTTTTGTGAAAAACTCATTTTTCTAGCCCAGGATGGCGAGGCCTTGAGTCTTGCGATATTCAAAATCCCTAAAAGTGAAGGTTTCCCCCTTCACACCTTAGGTGTGAGGGGGTGGGCACCCGGGCCCACTAGCCTCCTCTAGATCCCCATGGGCCTTCATGGCAGTGCAGGTGTTTGCAGCAACGCTATCGGTAGTTTTGTTATTTTTAGCAGAAAGGTTCACATTGGCTTTTGCCTTTGCTTTTTGTTTCCCCAACGTTGGACGAATTTTTTATGGTGCGGATGAGTTTGGTGCACCAATAATCAGGTCAAAAAAATTTTCAGTTAGGTTGGATCCCAAGTCAGTCTCAACTGGAGCATGGTTGCAAAGATTGGGTGAGATTGAGTCCCCCATTGGATCCTCAAATTGGTTGGCCCAATTGGCGTGTGCTTCCCAATCTGATTGGTTGATGGATTCCTGAGTTGCTTCTGCCATGAAGGTTTCGATGTCCTCCTGGCATTGGGAGTGTGGGATAGTGGTGGTAACTTTGGCCGCTTCCTTGGCCATTGCCCTGCAGGCCTGCTTGGCCTTCTTCTGCTCTTGCGGGGAAATAGGTTTTACCAGTAGGTAGCAACCTTGTGCTCCCCATGGGAAAGCCTCTTTGGTGCTTGCGGTTGGTTTGTAGTGCACCTCTCAGCTGGCCATGGCCGCTGAGGGGTGCTCTTGGAATGTGATGCCCTCCTTGGTGGGGCATGCATGTGCCTTATGGCTGAACGCATCACAGTGGGTGTAGATGGGGGTGCGCTGTCCATGGTTACCCAGAAAGGGTGGGTAGTTTGCCCTTCAATATCAATATATGTGGAGTGTGGGATCTGGATTAGGTCCTTCGCAATCTCCTCGGTTGGGGTCAGAACTGCAATGGCTTTGCTGGTGCACAGGTGTGGCATCAGCATAAAGTGTTGCATCTTGAAAGATTGTATTTTGCCATAAACGGTGAGACCATCTTTCAGGTGCTGCTCCAAAATGGCACGTTTTACCATAGCAGGCAAAAAGTCAAACGTGAGGAAAATTTAGTTGGATTTTGTCCATCTGGTGCATTTAGTTTTGACAACCCATTGCCCTTTGGGGAGGTCAATCACTATGTGCACTGCAGCAGCTTCGTCTGCTGCCTCCTTGTTTTTGAAACCAAGGTCCAGCCAACTTTGTGACATGGAGTGAGGTGCGATGTATACCACGGTCAGGAAAAAGGTGTGCACATCCCCAAAAAATTTTTCCCATATAACTGTTTGTTGGATGTCCAGAAACATATGGACTCCATATTCCACCGATTAAATTGTGGTTGGGAGTGTGGCGTGTTAAAATCTGGTTGCATTGCGCTTGCCAAATGAGGATTTCTGGGGGTAATAGTGACCGCCAGTTTTTTTTTATTTTTTTTCTATTCCACTGGTTTCTCCGGGGCGTTTTCAAACGTTTGAGGCCGCGTGCCTATCACCTGCTCCTCTTACCTTACTTGCATAACTGCTCCCTGACATGGGCGCAGACTAATCTCCTCTGTGAGACTATTAAACTAGAATCAGACTTGAATTAAATAAGTTGAAAAAGTAATTGCAACGAGAGAGAAAAGTTATTCTGCTTCTGATAATACAACTTCAATTTTATTATTAAAAATGATTCCACCAGCCAAAAGACCCTAGCCAACTCTCGGTGGAACCCAATAATTTGGGGCCCTAAGTTTCCTACTAAAACTGGGGACCAATGGAGTGAGATTCTTTACCCGCCCAGTGATTGTGTGAAATTGATGAAAGCCTTACCTCATGGAGCCAAATTCCCTATTGTCAGCCCCTTTCAGCCGTTTCCTAAACTAACGCAAGTTTAAAATGACCTGATAGGTCCTTCTCGCATATTTCCTAATTTGGAATGTGCTAAGCAATTCAAACCTTGAACTCTAACATGCTAAATATGAATTATCGATAAAAATAGGGATCTTTCCCAAACCCCCGCAGCTTTCAATAAATACATAAAAAAGGTCAAATTCCTAAGTTTTACTATTTATTTAACCTTTTTATTTTAAGTGGTTTTCTCCCTCAATTGTTCAATTTATAGGCTTATAAGCACCAGCGAGCTAAAAATCTCCAAAAGTCCAACAGTGGCAGACATAATGTACGAAAAGATGCTTGTGGGAAAAATACACAATGAGCCGCCACCCGTGATCAAAGTGTTGGATGGGCTTAGGCAGGATACCTTCTTGCGCAACGGAGAATTATATTAGTGAATTGGAGAAGTGATGCTGAGTTCTTTAAAACCCTCTGCCAGGCCTGCAATAATTATGGATGCTCATAAAGCGGTAGGTCATGGAGGGTTGAAAAAGATGCTGGAGTTCTTGTGACCCCGCTACTATTGGGGAAGTATGCACTATGATGTAATTGAGACAGTTGGTTGTTGTCATCAGTGCCAAGTGGAGAAACCATTCCACCAGAAGACTACCTACCAGCTAGTCAAGCCTCTGTTCGCGTGGCATACTGTTTTGTTAGATGTGGTGGGGCCTCTGCTGACTGGCGCGAACCACACTAAGTATATAATTGTTACCATCGATCATTTGACCTGATGGGTGGAGGCCAGGGCTATTAGCGACTTGGGCGCGGTCACCACTGGCAAGTTCATTATGGAGTGTGTTATATAGCGACACGGCTGCTCATAGTTCATTCTGATGGATAATGGAACCAACTTCACTTCACATATAGTACCAAGGTTAAATGAGTTGATGGAGATCCATGGGGTTTTGACCACCCCATAACACCTTGAATCTAATGGCATGGTGAAACGGAGCAATGGGACCTTGATGTATATTCTATGCAAGCTTGTAAATGAGCTTCTGTCAGATTGGAGCACCCTTTTATCCACCGCTATCTTCTCATACAATATCAGCTACCACTCAGCTACCAGTAAGAGCCCATTCCAATTACTCTATGAATGACATCAAGCGCTACCTGCATTGCTTTACTCCTGAGCAAAGGATACCAGCGGTGTTGAACCCCTCCATTATTTGTCTGCCTTAACCATTATGCTGATTAAACTCCAAATTGAGGCATATTTCACTAGTCTGGCCAAGAAGATTTAGGATCATGAAGCTGACCAAGGTAGACGCAGCAGCCTTCTATAGTTCAGGGTAGGGGAATTGGTACTGTTTCATGACCAACATGGGTTTGGAAGAAGAAAGAAGATCGCCAGTATATGGAGCGGACCATTCAAATCATTGAGAAAACCGGGGCTGACGCCTACACCATTAAGGAACCTGCGGGGGTCAAATTATTAAATGGGTACATGCGAAGTTCCATCAACCATACAAACAATAGGAGCCTTATCATCCAGTCAAGGAGGGGGTAACGTCGCAATTTTAATATGACTGGACGATAATCCTGGGACATTTAGGGCAGTTTGAGAAGAATCTGCCAAAATGAGATTAGTTACAATTATTCAAGTTCCTCAAGATGAGGTGATATTGGGATATATCAAGTTAATCATTGGATTGCCTTGAAATAAGGTGATCAGGTGAAGTTGCCATTCGATGAATATGAATTAAATCGCCTATAATTTAGGCAATAGAGAACTAAAGAATAACAAGCTGAAAGGAGGAGAATCAGTGGAACCATGTAGTCCAAGATAAATGTGTGGTATCATCTGAAGCCACTGTATATAAGCGAGATGGGTGATTAAGAGGGGTTGTTGAAAAATAGGATAAAAATGTTTGAGACAGCAAGGATCTGATGTGTTTAATATATTAAAATAAAGTACTGTAGTGGGAGGAAGTGTCCCATAGTTATTATATTAAAGTTTATTACATTGTTACCATGGGCCACAATTGTCATATAATTGGTCCTATTGCTCAGTGGGCTAAACCCTCTGCAAAACCCTCACGGCGTATCTCCAAGATTTTGCCAAATTATAACAAGAAGGAGGGAGATATGTAAGATTAAAGATAAGTAAATTAATTCCTGAGAAAGGAAATTAAACTAAGACTAGCTTGCCTATCTGGATTTATAGGCATTAGATATTTAAACCAAATACCAAGGTATAGTTGACCATAGTATGTTATATCTATTGCTTTTCTTTATAATAAGCATCCCTTTTATTTACAGGTGTTTAAATAAATTCAACTAATCACAACTTGTCTTAATTGTGCCATCCAATCAGGGGATGACAAAGCGACTAAATCACTGAACTCACAAGCCTATTGTCAGACAAATGCCCTCTCAGCTTCAGAGGAAGAATGTCTTGGGTCAAAAATCAGCCTAGATGGGGAAATTTCAGTTATTTACAAGTTTGTGATGAGCCAAAAAGCAATTTATTAATGGTTATAATTTTTATTTAACTGAGGTAGACCGACCAGGGGACAGACATTACCAAATATATGTGAAACTAAGAGAATGACCAACAAATATAAAATTGGGCACCCCAGGGTACTCAAGTTACCCCTGTTGCCAGCGGGACTTCCAGGTATGGGGGGTTGGTGCACTACTCCGAGGGGGTTTCCCCTGCTATGGAGCAGGTGTGAAGGAAAGGGTATGTGTGGAGGAACCAGAGTGGGAACCATGATTCTATGAGCGCTTTTTGTCCTGGTCTCATATATCCATAGAGCAAGGCTTGGAAGTGCTCTAGTAAGTGGACATGGAATATGTTAATAATCCCATGAATAGTTGGGAATGTGCCCTTGAATGCATCTAATGCAATTGTGTGTATTGTCCACATTGCAATGGGTATTATTAGGGAGTGGAGGGTAGATGGGATTAGTGACTCAATCTGGAGTGCAAAGATACTCTTTGATATCGAGAATTCCTGTTTGTTTTGAATCTTGAGCAGGCGTGCGACTTCCTGCCATATAGCTTTGGTTGGGGGGCATGTTTCTAGGCAGTGATGTAGGGATCCTCCCCTCCATATACTGCACATGTTTTGTGGAGGGAGTTGGAACGGTCTGCTGTCCTATAAGTCCTTCTCAGGCAGCGCCAAGCGTTTGCTCTTATCCATGGCTGTAGGAGTGGGTGGTGAGTCATTTTCCACATTGCCTTCTGTGTGGTTAAATCATAGGGAATGTCCAACATATCTAGGTATTCTATCCTAGCTATATTTGGGGTTGTTGCGAGCATATCCCTCTGGGGGTGGTTTTCTGGGTTTCTTAATTTGAATTGGGGGCTGGGTCTTCCCCTTCCCTGTATAGTAACCATGTTCTCTATGGTCTATCCCATATGGCGGATAGTTTGGAGGATATGTTTGAAATGAGGGGAGGTTCCATGCGGTCCCATTGCAGTAGGGTGCTTGGCAAGGTATGAAAGTAGTCTGGGTGGACTATGTGGGTTTGTTAATTTGAGCGTCTGTGCAAAGTTAGTCCTTGCTGCTCTGGACCAATGTTGTTGCTGGAGGTCTGGAGCAAGGATTTCCTTTATCCAGGTACCTAGTATGTGATTGGCGTGGCTCTCAAAATCTATTAATCCCATGCCTCCGCTTGAGCGTGGGCCAGATAGTGTTTCCATCCGTATAGGAGGGTGAGAGCCAGGCCACAGCCAGCCCTGGATAAGCGCGCGGATTTAGGTTATAAAGGTAGGTGAGAAGGCGATTGCGTGGGCCTGGTACCACAGTATTGGGAGGATGAGCGAGTTAGTAACTGTAACTCGTCCTGTTAGTCCTGGGGTTCTTCCCTTGAGGGAGGCGACGCGTTTGGATACCCGTTGTAACAGGTTATTTTCCATTGTCTCATTAGCATATCCCCCTGATTCTAGCCAGATTTAAGGTGTCAGACAGGAGTGGTGGTGGGAGGTGTTGCAAAGGGTAAAATAATTGGGTTTTTTCTTTGAGTGTTGGTGTGAGGTTCTGATGTTGTGGCCCAATTGTTTGTGTATTTGCCTAAGAGGATGATTTCTGTCTTCCTTTTGTTGAGCGATGCATTGCTCACCTTGGAGTATTCCTCTAAAGTGTGTTCCAGCTGTCAGGCATCTTCATTGTTTGCTATACCTGCTACGCAGATATCTGAAAAGGCCAGTATCTTGACTGTTGGTTGTCCTTGTGCGGTTATCCCCATGAGATGTGAGTCAGTTAATCGGAGGAGTGGGTCAAAGCTGAAATTGTATAGCAGTGGGCTGAGGGGATCCCCTTGTTTGAGCCATCTGTGTGGTTTAATCTTGTTTGTTAGGAATCCAGGGCCGCATACAGCCATGGTTGCAGATTCTGTTAGGAGCATCGCCCATTTTACAAATCTTGGTGTGAGTTTGAAGGCATGTAGACATTCTTTTAGGCATGGCCAGCTAACACGGTCATAAGCCTTTTCCTGATCCAAGAAGACCAGGGCACTAGTTGATTTGGATTGGCAAATGTTTACAACAGGGTGAATGTTGTTCTAGATTGAACGCCCTGGTATAAACTAAAACTGGTTGGATGATAGGACGTCAGATGCAATTGCGCCTAATTTAGCTGCTAAAATTTTTGTTAGAATTTTTGTGTCAGTGTTGGAGAGTGCAATTGGGCGCGAGTAGCCAGGTCCAACTTGTCACCCTTTTTATACAAGAAATAATGTAGGATATATGGCCTTCTGGAAATAGGCGTGTTTCCAACAAGCACTGGTTCATAGACGCCAATAGGAGGGGGGCGATTTGTTGAAAATATTTTTTGTAAAATTCGTAGGGTATCCCATCAGGCCCTGGGCATTTCCTACGTGGTGCACCGCGAATTGTTTCCCAAAGCTCCTCCCGTGTAATAAGGGATAGTATATTGTAATTCAGTGGTGTACTTTGTATCTCAGCAGATTATATAAATTCTTTAATTTTTTGTGAATCTGTTGGCGTTTCAAAAAATAATTCAGTGTAATAACGGTGTACTTCAGCCTTGACCTCCTCAGGGTCAGTTGCCTCGGTGCTGTTGGTCTTTCAGACCTGTGTGCACGCGGGCTGGTTTCTGCAGGAGTGGAATTGGCGGAAAAAGTATGTCAAACAGGTTTCACTTTCCTTTATGAACTTACCTTTGTTCAAATTTTGATTATGTGTTGGTGTTCAAAGATGATGTTGCTAAGTTGGGCAAAAATTTCTGCCCATTTGCGTCCCCAGTTAGGGCTATAGCCAGATCTTAGAGTATTTATTTCCAGGAGGTCTAGTTCCGCTAAGGTACATTTGATCGTGGCCGTGTCCGCGGTGTATTTACATGATGCAATATGTCGGGTTTTGTTAGTTAAATCCTTTTTGAAATTTTCCCATGTTCCTATGAGATCTGAAGTGAATGGGGCTGTGAATTCTGGGTTTGTAGCCTGGTTTTCAACACAGTCAGATATCTCAGGCAATTTTATATTTTCCAGGTGAAGCTTTCTCCAAGGCGACACCAGTGTGTGGGATTGGATTGGTGCTATCTGCACCGTAACTAATCAGTGGTCAAAAAAATTGATCCCTTTTGTTATAAATTTGGAGATTCTTGAGCGGTAAGATTGTGGGACAAGGATGTGGTCAATGCAACTCATTAATATGAGCACTCCCTCGCGTATGTTGGGCCACGTCATTTGGGGAAGGAGTGGTGAATTGGGGGGAAGAGCATCCTGTAAGCCAAGAGATGCCTTCATTGTGCGGAATTCAATGTGTCCAGGTGGGTATCCCCTGGGATTAGGCCATTGATCTGTATTGGGGTTATCCCAGCAGTTGAAATCTCCTAACATAATGGTATCTGGTGGAGGGTGAGAGTAGTTATGTTTTCAAAAATTGTTTTCTCTTGGTTGCAGTGCACGGTGCATATATACATGCTATCAAAATTATTTCCTCTTGGCACGTGATTGTTGCTACCAGGACTCGACTGTGCAAGTGTGATGATGAATTTGTAATTTTAGATTTTTTTTTGTTTTGGATGATCACCCCACAGTGAGACGTCTATACAGATTGTGATGGTGCGACCCTGGTTGACCAGGATTCTTCTTCTCCTTGTAAACAGTGGGTTTCTTGGATGGACAAGATGTCTACAAGAGGTTTTTGCAGGAATGCCAGCTTTTTGGCTTGGGATATATGAGACCTGGCTCCCGTGATGTTTAGCATCTCTATTGACACTGAGGAGCCCACGGCCCCTCAGAAGCAGTTGGGAGGGCCCTCTGGCCCTATCCCACCATGGCTCATTTTGGCCATGCTCCACGTCTGTACTCCAACTCTTTCACTGCCATTGTTGGTTCCCTTGATCTGACCCAATGATTCAATGGGATTGCGGTTTTTTGCATTTGCGTCAACTTTTCCTGCACAGGTCTCATGTTAATTTGATGCGGATTGTTGATTAAATTTTGTATTTTGAGGTTCGACTTTGGTGAATTGTGCACCACATTTTCGCCCAAATTGCAGTTGCTGTTCCTCAATATATGCATGACTGATGTCTCTTTGTGACTCAGTCAGGTTACTGTGAAAATTTTCGACCTGAGCATATTGTTCTGATTGGTTGGTTCAGTGAATTTCCAAAATATCCTCCCAAATTTGTCCGTGGTTAATGGCGAACTCCGCATGTGCTGCTGCTTTGGCCACTGCTCGCTTACGGGCTTTTTGTGCTGCTTTACGTTGTTTTCTTGTAACTGGGTCCACGTTGGAGTATAGTCCATCTTCACCCCAGTGGAATGGGTGGTGACCATCAGTCATATTTGGCGAAGTTTTCATTATCTTCGTCCATTGCTCCCTCACAATAGTCATTTCCCATTAAGCCCTCTTTCACAGGGCATGCATGTTCCTTGTGGCCCAGTGAGCCACAGTGGTTGTAAATGGGCGGTGCATGTTCCAGTGTAACTTGGAACGTGGCTGACTGGCCCCCATCTTCAAAGTGAAGTTCTGCTGTGCAGGGAATTCAGGATAAGTCCTCTTCCACTTCTGGGAAGGGATCGATTACAGCGATAGCTTTTCCCATGAACAGGTTGGGCATCAGGAAAAATCGCTGTAATTTTAGTTGCTGAATTTCTCCATAGGCCACAAGACCATTGCAGAGCTCCTCCTCGATTACCTTATGAGGAAGGTTGGTAGGGAGCAAGTCAAAAGAGATGAACAGAGTTTTCGCTTTGTTCCATCTGGTGCATGTGGTGCGCACAATTTTTTTGCCCTTGGGGAGGGCAATTCCCACACAGACTTTTGCTGTGGCATTGGATTCATTGGCTGTTTTGAAACCAATATCAATCCAGCCATGGCCCATGTTGTTTGTGTCTACATACACCGCGTGAGGGAAAAGTGAGGGCTGTGCCTCACATGTTTTCTCCCACAGGGTCAGTGACTCATCCCCAAGGAAGAGTCTGATCCCATGTTCCACCTTTGATAAGGGTTAGTTGAACTGAATGTACATATATTGCGCGTGCTTTACAGTGAATTCCATAAACCCTGACGGTATCTGAGTTTGCAATTTCTTTGCGGATTGGGTTCCTGGTCCCCCTCCAGGGCGTTTCTTGCCCTTAGTTGCACCGTTAAGTGCACCGCTCGCCGCGATGCTCACCCATGTTGTATTATTTTTATTGATAAAGTCGCCCATCTTTCCTGTGCGTGATTATCCAAATTTGCTGTTCAAATCAAATCTTAGTAACTAAAGTGATTGTTATGAGAAAGAAAAACCCTCAAAGTGTACCTTTATATTTTAAATTTATTGCGGGGAAGGCTGACCATGGGACGGACACTTCCGAATATGACTCAGACGAGACAAAACTCAGTACCAGGTGAGGCACCCCAGAGAAGCGATGCTATCTCTTGTTGCCAGCGGGAACGCCACTTATGGGAAGGGGAGGGAACGTGTGTAGGGGGCGTAGCCACTATTGAGCACGTGTGGAGGAAGGGGTCTGATTTGATGAACCAGACTGGGAACCAGGAGGAGACCAGCTGCCGGCGACGTGGTGGGAGATATCCAAACATCCACGCTTGAAAGTGAACCACCAAATGAGACCAGAATCTGTGGACAGCTTCAGGGAGGGTGGGGATGGATCCGGCGATGGCATCCAAGACAATCGTGTGGATAGTCCACATGGCGATTGCAACCACCAGAGCACGAAGGGAGGGTGGGAGGGGGGAGGCCATTGATGAAGCAAACATATCTCTTGACAGACTGAAGGGATGTGTTTGATCCTGGCCTAGCGGACGTTGGACTTCGCGCCATATTACTTTAGAGGTGGGACACTTCTCCAGGCGGTGAAACAGCGTTCCATACTGGCCACACACGACACAGGATGAGTGTAAAGCATTAGAGCGCTCAGCTGTACGATACACCCGCCTCAGGCAGCGCCACACATGAGAACGGACTTGAGGCTGCAACAGAGGATGGTGTGCGTATTTCCAGATAGTCTTCTGGGTCTCAGTGGAATAAGGGATGTCCATCATGTCCAGGTAGTCCACCCTGGATAAAACTTGGGGTCGAATGGGGATCACGCCATCATGGATGGATAGCCCCTGTACCTCTTGTGTGAACTGAGGAGAGGGGCGGCCTCTTTGGGTTGTATGTCCACTAATACGAATTCTCCACTCTGCGCTTCGCATGGAGAGTAGGATTCGTTTGTAGTGGGTTTTGGTCCCGTGAGGACCTGTGGCTGATGTGTGTGATGCGAGGTATTTTATTAGGGAGTGGGGGTTTGATGGATTGTTGAGGCCCAAGGCTCGGGAGAAGTTGGAGCGGGCCGCGCGGGACCAGTGTTGGGATGGGAGTGTAGGAGCAGTGACGGCCGCAATCCAGGTGCCTAGGATCTTGGCGGCATGGGCTTTGAAGTCAAGTAGGCCCATGCCACCATGATGATGAGGGCCAAACATGACCTCTAGCCGTACTGGTGGAGGGCGGCCTGACCAAAGCCAACCTTGTAGCAAAGCATACAGGGATTTGAAGAAGCTTGGGGAGAAGGGGATGGCGTGGGCTCCAAACCAGACTTTGGATAGGAGCATAGAGTTGGCAAGAACAACCCTGCCAGTGAGGGTAGTAGGGTGGGCTCTGAGAGAGGCGATTCGCTTCATCACGTTGTCCAGTATATGGCCCTCCATTGCTGCTGACGCGTATCCTCCTGCCTCCAACCACACGCCCAGATGGCGTACCGGTCCTATGGTAGGTCGCGGCACAAAGGGGAGCACCAGTGGAGCGGTGTGTTTTGAGTTAGTAAGGCGTGGACTTGGGCGAGCAGCTGGGCTGGGTTGGGAACTACTTTCTGGGGCCCGGCAGTTCTGAAACTGACCAAGGAGGATGATTTCGGTTTTGGAGGCGTTCAGTGCCACGTTGCTTACCCGGGAATATTCATGGATGAGGGCTTCAAGCGCGCGTGCATCTTTATTATTAGACACCCCCACCACGCAATCATCTGCAAATGCCATCATCTTGACTGGGGTTTGGCCTGGCACATGGACCCCAGTGAGTTGGGCATTCACATTTCGCAGTAGTGGGTCAAGGCTGAAGTTGTATAAGAGTGGTCTCAGGGGGTCCCCTTGTCGCAGGCCCCTTTGAGGATGGACTACATCCGTTAGGAAACCTGGGCAGCGCACAGCCATTGTTGCAGAATCCGTGAGCAGCATCACCCAGTTAATGAAGCGGGGAGGTAGGCGGAATTGTTGGAGGCAGGCCCTAAGGTATTCCCAGTTTACTCTATCATAGGCCTTTTGTTGGTCCAAGAATACAAGTGCCCCAGAGGCTGTGGACTGACACACATTAGCCACAGAGTGCACGTTATCCCAAATTGACCTTCTGGGGATGAAACTGAATTGTTCTGGAGAGATGGTGGCAGATGCTACAGTCCCTAAACGGTTAGCCATGCTTTTTGTTAAAATTTTGGTGTCTGTGTTTGTTAGAGAAATGGGGCGCCAGTTGGCTAAGTCTAGCAAATCCCCTTTCTTGAAGAGTGTGACTGTAAAAGCCTCATGTCCTCCTGGTAGGAGGCGCGTTTCCAACAGGCTTTGGTTGAGTGAGGCTAGCAGCAATGGGGATATGTATTTAAAATATTTTTTGTAGAACTCATATGGAATGCCATCTGGGCCTGGGCATTTTTGGTTTGGCGCACTGCAAATGGTAGTCCATAATTTGTTCGGAGTAATTAAATTCATTATTTCCGGGTATCAGAAAATGGTGCGGATATGAGCTCTGTTGAGAAATTCCGCCATTTCAGCTGGCTGAATTGGTTTGGCTCGGTATAACTTGGAGTAATATCTTTGCGTTTCGATTGCCACTTTGGCCAGTGTGTGTCCATGATAGAATTATCCGATCTTCACACCTGTGTGCAGGCCATGCTCTGGCGTAGTGCAAAAATTTTTTTGAAGAAGTATGCGGTGCACTTGTTGCCTTTAGTGATGCGTGTGGCCCTGTATTGGACACAAACCTGATGTTTGTGTTGCCTTTCAAGTGCGTTGAGGTGGGCTGCTGCCTCCACCCACTTCTGGCCCCATGCAGGGCTATATCCTGAGGCTGGAATGTTGGACTCCAAGTGGGCCAATTCTGCCAGCGTGCGCAATATAACTGCCAATGTGGCTCATGAGCATCTGGATGAGAGATGGCGATAGTGGCGGATGGTGTCTTTTTTGAAAGTTGCCCATGTGGAAATGGGGTCCGTGCAAAATGGTGCAACAAATGATTTTGCCAAAGTTGCCTCTTCCACCCACGTGGAAAATCCTGGCGACGCAAGCTCTGGGGGCGGATTTTGCACCAATGTGGGGCCTTTGCAACTGTGACAGGTAAGTGGCATGTTATTGAGACTCAGTCGGTGGTTGGAGAATTCCATTTTCGTTGTTTTGAAGTGGGAGATGTGGGGTTGGAATTTTGCCAGTGCTAGAATAAGGTCAATGCGGGTCATAGACCTTAATTGGCTGTTGTGGATATGGGGACGCGTCATGTTTTCGAGCAGTGGGGCATGTCGCGGCAGCGCATCCATTAACCCAAGGGTGGCTTTTAGAACGCGTAGTTCTACGTGACCCTGTGGGGCGTGGGGTGAGGGTGGCCACCAGTCCGTTGGTGAGGTTAGCCAACAGTTCATGTCACTGATTAGAAAGAATTGGGGGTAGCAGGAGGGATTTGACTGACGAGAAAAATTCCTGACGCTCTTGTGCACCATTTGGGGCGTAAATGTTGACAATTGTGTGTGCAACATTGGCCCATGAGAAGGTGAAAACGAGCACTCAGTCATTTAGGAATGTTTCTGAAGATGTAAATTTGAAAAAATTGTTTTTCCAAATTAGCACCCCACAGTGCTTTGACCAAAAGGATAAAGATGGTAGGAGCATTGTTTTCCAAGCATCCTCGGAACCTCATGGACAGTGGGTTTCCTGGATGGCCAGGATATCCACGGGTAAATTATTTTGTAAAAAACTCAGTTTCCTAGCCCGGGACGGGGAGGCCTTGAGTCCAGCGATATTCAGTGTCCCTAGAGTGAAGGTTTCCCCCATCGCACCTTAGGTGCAAGGGATGGGCCCCTGGGCCCACCAGCCTCTTCCAGGTCCCCACAGGTTTTCACAGCAGCGCGGGTATTAGCAGCAACGCTATTGGGGTTTTTGTTAATTTTTGCAGAAAGAGTCGCGTTGGCTTTGGCCTTCACTTTTTGTTTTCCCGACGTCGGACGAATTTTTTGCGGGTGCGGATAAGTTCGGTGCACCATCGAGTGGGGCAAAAAAAATTTTCTCAGTTGGGATAGGTCCCAAGTCAGTTTCAACTGGGGCTTGGGTGCAGCGATTGGGTGAGATCGAATCTCCCATTGGATCCTCGGATTGAGTGGCCCGTTCAGCTTGGGCCTCCCAATCTGATTGGGTGATGGATTCCGAGTTGCTTCCGCCGTGAAGGTCTCCATGTCCTCCTGGCGTTGTTAGTGTGGGATGGTGGTGGTGACCTTGGCCGCTTCCTTGGCTGCAGTCCTATGGGCCTGCTTGGCCTTCTTCCACTCCTGTGGGGAGATGGGCTTTACCAATAGGTAGCAGCCTTGTGCTCCCCACGGGAAAGCCTCTTTGGTTCTTGCGGTTGGTTCATAGTGCGCCTCTCCACTGGCCATGGCCGCTGAGGGGTGCTCTTGGGAATGTAATGCCCTCTTTAATGGGGCATGCGTGTGCCTTATGGCCGAACGCATCACAGTGGGTGCAAATGGGGGCGCGCTGTCCACGGTTACCTGGAATGGGTGGGTGGTGTGCCCTGCGATGTCAATAAAGGTGGAGTGCGGGATCTGGGTTAGGTCCTTCGCGATCTCCTCAGTTGGGGTCAGAACTGCGATGGCTTTGCCGGTGCACAGGTGTGGCATCAGCATGAAACGTTGCATTTTGAAAGATTGTATTTCGCCGTATATGGCAAGACCATCTTTCAGGTGTTGCTCCAAAATGTCACGTTTTACTGTAGTAGGCAAAAAGTCAAATGTGAGGAAAATTTAATTTGATTTTGTCCATCTGGTGCGTTTAGTTTCGACGACCTGTTGCCCTTCAGGGAGGTCAACCACTACGCGCACCGCTGCAGCCTCGTCTGCTGCTAATTTGCTTTCAAAACCTAGGTCCAGCCAACCACGCGACATTGAGTGAGGTGCAACGTACATCCGCGGTCATGAAAATTTTGTGTACATCTTCACAAAATTTTTCTCATAGAGCCGTTTTTTGGATGTCCTGATACACACAGACTCCAAATTCCACTGACAAAAGTGGCTGGAAGTGTGGCGTGTTGATGTACTGGTTGCATCGTGCTTGCCACACGAGTATCTCCGGGGAAATTGTGACCGCCAGTTTTTTTAGATTTTTTTCTATTCCGCCGGATTCTCCAGGGCGTTTTCGAAAATTAGAGGCCGCGGGCCTTCCGCCTGCTCCTCTTGCCTTGCTTGCCCAACTGCTCCCAGACATGGGCGCAGACTAATTCCCTCTATGAGATTATCAAACTAGATTTAGTCTTGAATTGAATGGGTTGCAAAAGTGTTTGTAACGAGAAAGAAAAGTATCCTCAAAGTGTACCTTCTTCCAAAGAAAATTGGATTTCATTGGCCACTCTATTTCCCAAGAAGTATTCAACCCATGCAGGACAAGGTCTAAGCCATCTCTAAAATGCCACCCCTAAAAATCTACAGGATATTCAGTTTAAATTAGGGATGATGGGGTATTACCATCAGTTCATCCCTAAGTTCGCACAACTCAGTGAGCCCCTTGTCTGGCTATTAACCAAGAGTCCCTTTTTATTGGGGTGCTGAACAAAAGGCCGCTTTTGAGACTATGAAGCAACTGCTAAAACAACGTTCTATCCTACGGCACCCAGACTATAATAAACCAGATATATTGTTTATTAACGCTTCAGACTACGCCGTTGGAGCCATCTTAGCTCAATTGGATGAAAATGGTGTTGATCATCCGGTATCTTATTTCAGTAAGTCGCTTATAAAAGCATAACGCAACTACAGCGTAACAGAGAAGGAGTGCATTGCTGTTTTGTTAGCTGTAAACCACTATCTCCCTTTCCTATATGGGACCACCTTCACTGTAGTTACTGACCACGCTTTGTTGAAGTGGTTACAGAATATGAAGAATCCTACAAGACGGTTAGCTCTCTGGGCTCTAAAGCTCCTGCATTATGATATGAAGACTGAACATCGTGCTGGGAGTCGTCACATGAATGTTGATGGGTTGACTCAACTGCTAGTACTTCATTTGGATAAAATTGAGGCAGAGAGGTTACATGACCTCTTAATGACCCCAGATTAATTGTGGATGAGGATGATCCTGTTCAGAAAATGTTAGCCTGGCAATCCCATAACACCAGAGTGGAGAACGGGAAGTTGTATAAGCAGATGGGGGACAAAATAGCTACCTTACATTTGGTTCTCAGAACGCATATCTGCTATCCTAGAAGCTCATTCCACATTAGGTTATGGAGGGGCAAAGAAAACTTATGAGTGAATTAAGGATCGGTTTTGTTGGGGTGGTATGATGGAATCTACTGGAGAAGTCTTGGAAGCCTGCTTACGTGTAAGAAACAATCAATTTAGAAGACCAGATACCAGTATCAACCAACTACTACTCAACCACCATTCCACACCATAGTTTGGATGTAGTAGGTCCCCTTCCTCAGACTACTAGTGGAAACAAATTTATCCTAGTAACTATTGACCACTTCACTATTAGTTGAAGCCGTGGCTCTTCCAGCCCAAATGACCAAGGCCACCGCCACCTTTTAACATCAACACTTTACATGTTACGGCTGTCCCCAAGTACTACTCTGCGATAATAGTAAGAACTTCACCTCCAGAGTAGTCAAAAACTGTTCACATCTATGGGAGCACAACAACTTTTCTCAGCTCTGTATAACCTCTCCACCAATGGGAATATAGAAAGAGCAAATCAAAGTTTGGTTTTAATTATTCGAAAAACACCCTCCTCTGATCCTCTTCACTGGGATCAATATCTACCCAGTGCTCTTATGGCATACCATATTAAATATCACTGGATTTTAAAAATGACTCTATTCCATGCCTTGTATGGGAGGGAACCAGGCATACCTGCCCTCTTAGCTAAAGACGTATTCTCTTCTAGAGTTGAGGAACCTGAGAAAGTCATGAGAAGCTTGGCTCAGAGCATAAACCAACTCCAATCCAAAGCTATGACCAGTTTATCAAAAACAGTGACAAAAGAAGGGCATGCTGTTAATGAGCCTGAACCCCCTACCTACATTCCAAGTGTCTGACATGGTATTGTACTACCTTAACTGTATCAACCTTAGAAGCGGTAAGCTTGGATTAATTTGGGATGGTTCTTTCACCATCACTTACAAGAGAGGAAACGAGTACTATATAAAATCTCTAGCTACTAGTACTACCATTAATTGTGTACATGTCCGTTTTCTATGGCCCTATTCTTCCCCCAACATTTTTGAGGGGGTGATGTCGGACATTTGCCCTCACAGCTGAAAAATGAGATTGTTTTGGGTTTAGTTAAAGCCAAAAAGGGTAAATGTCAGCCATTTGCTATTTTGCAATGTAACTAGGAGTGATTTTAACAATGATGATAATGATAATACCAAGGATATTGGCCAAAAGACCCTGGCCAATTCTCAGTAGAACCCTGTTAGTTGGGGTCTCACCATTTTGAAACCTGCATGGGCAACAGATGTAAAATAAAGCAGCTGGATTACTCCTACCATGCAGAAGACCCTGAGGTGACCATTGGAAGGCACATCCCCAACCACAATCAGTTCCTTTAAAGCACCTACACAGGGACCACCCCCTTTTATAGGCTTGGCGGGGGACCCCAAATATGAAATAAATTTTTGAGCTGGGATTGGCTGAAGTTTATTAAATTGTTACCACACAGGTACATTTTAGCCAATAGTAATTCCCCTGCTATTGTTCAGCCAAAATGAAGTGAGTATTCAGAGCTTTGATAGGATACATAATCATATTTTTCCTAATTCAGGCGGTACAAGCCGTACTAAATGTACTATTAAATTCCCTCTGACTTATGTGACTATTCAAATACGGAATGGTCAGATATAAGGGGATTGTTTTTCCTTTCTTACCCCTTGCTACTAATAAAAACACATAAAACCAATGTTTTTTAGTAATGCCTATTTATTGAGGTTTTATTAAACCTTTTTGGGATCCAGCAGCATAAGTGCGAGCGAGCACAAACAAGCTGGATTCCTACAACCTGAAAAGAAGAAAAGATACAGCGCTGAAGTAATGTGATCATGCGAGGCATTTTTTGTAGTGGCAAAGTTTTGGGGGAGATATTGATAGTTATAAATTTTTGCAGTGAGGTGCAAGGCACTCTGGGGATAGGGAAGTGTAGAATGCAATTTGGTGCCATAGGACAAAATTCTTAACATTAACTCTTTATATAAAACTTAAGGGTGGTATATGAAAAGTCAATATGATTGAAATTACCAGTATGATGCCAGTGGGGAGGTAGTATGACTTGTGATTATGAGAGTTTTTTATAATCAAAGGAGTCACTTAAGTAACAACCTTGTACTTTCTCGGTGGGGAATCTAACAAGAAAATAGCCCTTATATTTGGGATTTTTACCCAACTTTTAGCAGTCTAGATAACATGGATTGCTTAGGGATAATTCCCTATAGCAAGTGAATTGGATATTAGTTGACCCTGGTTTCAGGCAAATAATGTTTGGTTGATTTTTGGTAATTATAACTTGTTTGGATCTATCAGGGATTTATCTTAGTGAATGCTTAAGATCTCATCAGGCAGAGCTGCTGACGAAATGGGGCATCTGATAGTTGAACAATAATTAATTATAATGTTTACCAAATGGTATCAGTCAGGTTTATTTACCAACTGATTGGGAAATTCAAGGTGCAAGTTCCGTGGCGAGTGATTGCGCCTGAAACTAGAAAATAAATTAGTTTGTTTGCGATCTGCCATAATGGGTAACAAGCCCAAGATTTAAGCAGGTCGCTTGCCAAATATGGTCAGTTCGCTGGGACTTATTGGAAAACGTTAGGGACACATTTTTGACTCTTTCCATTTTAGGACTTGAGGTGGCTGATGAAAGAATCCTAACCAGGATGGGGAAGACTATCACTGGTGATATGAAAAAAGGAAATTCAATTGCAACGGCTGCCTTTTAATGGCTGAGGCACCAACTGAGGGTAAGACAGCTAAATTCCCCACTATATATTCCCTATGGTTCACTATAATAAAGACTAAAATTAGAAGAATTCACTATAAGTTTTAGTTCTATTCATCTTTAGGAAATTATTACTGTGTGTTTTAATTATGGACTTTTAATAAGATAAAGAATAGGATTGAGGATCCTTAGAAGAGAAGCTGAGATTAGACAGGAACTGCTGTAGAATCCGTGAGACCAAAGAAAGGCCATAAACTAGGATCTGTGAATAGATCAAGCTAGGAGGATAAGGGTATACATCCCTACTGAAGACAGCAGGAGTATTTTGAGGAGAATTATAGGTCAAGAGTTGGACCAGAACTAGTTATTTATTCAACTACAGATAATAATATCCATACTATTATCAATCAACAATTGTATATTATCAGATAATACAAAGAGGGACAAAACTGATCCAGTGCAGAAATCAATTAGGGGTTTTTATTCATGAACAGGAAACAAAGGCCCTAAAATTTAACACCCTATAATGGAAAAACATGTTAGAACCTGACAACATTAAGGCGGCGGTTGTTAGTTCAGTTATCTTTATTTTATTATATGGGAACTTTCACTAAAGTCTGTAGAGGAAAAAGAAAATGTTGGAATAAGTAAGAAAAAAGGTATTTAAGCAAGAAGCTGGACGCGCTAGAGGTATAGGTCTTAGTCTTTTGGAAGAGAAAATGGTCTTTGGTCTTTGGTAAGTTAGTTGTAAAAATATGAATCAATTTTCCATGAGATGAAAACGCCTGGCAGTGGAGCCCAATGCCTCATACTGAGCGGCAGGCAGCTTTGCCATAAAAATTAAGGAAAAACGTTAGAATGGTGAGTCAGTGGTGGATATGTTCACATTCTACAAAATTATACAAAAGTGATTCCAGCAGAATGAAAGTCAATTTTGGGTATATGCTAATAGAAGAAATTAGTTTTGACCCAAAATACTTATTAAGGATGCTAAATTAACCATCAAAGATTTTTTATAATGTTTTTGATTTTATTTTTTTTTATTTTTTAGAACTATTGGTGCCCAACCCAAAAGAGGGAGCCGCCACGCATCTTTATTTGCAAATCAGCCAAAATAAAGGGATTATTAGAAATAAAAAATTTCCTAATATAGCCCCTAAGTTATCAGCCTAGGAAGCCATACAGAAGGTGAGAATGCTATGGGAAAACTTTTGTTTGGCGCCTGTTTTAGCTGTTGGACCATGGCGGATAGCATAGGAGTTGGGGCACCAGCAACATGTGGCATAAGGAGGTATAATTGGGGGTTTTCTTTTTTAATGAGGCTGGCAGTGACCATCGCCTCAACATATTGACCAAGTTGAAGCTCAGCAAAAGTGATGAGAGCCAGAACACAAATGAAAAACTTGATGAACTGGCAGGTTTGGGGAAAATTTGGGGTCAAACAGAGAAGTTTTAGCCATGTCAATGCAAGTGATGCTTGCTCCAAAAGCAAGCTTCTCAATTTCTTGTTTTGTATCTTCATCAAAATCATGGTGGAAATTTGGGATGGGGATATTCTCAACAAGGGGTTCTTATTGCCCCATGAAGACATTAGCAGAGGAGGGTGTTGGCGGGAGCAGCTGCTGCCTCTACCACCATTTTATTAATATTTATATGCAGGGAAACCGTTTTTAGATCTAAAATGGTGGGACGTAAATCAAGAGAATTTATAAAAATCCTTCCAAGGCAAAAGCAGGCTTAACAATATAAAGCTGATCTGTATCATTAATCCATTTGAGTGCTTGAATAGAGTTAAATTGCCTAATACCAAGCCAGCCACTGGAGTTGGTGCAATGGCAGATCCTGATTGGCTACAAACATTTGACTATGGCAGCTCAGCCAAAACTGTCCCAGCCATCAACTAAGGATACTATAAATCCAAAAAAAATTTAATTTTTTTAATTTTTTAAGCTGCTGCTTTAAAGCATCACCAGAATTAACTGAGGTTGGGGCGGGAGGATGACACCTGTTATGAATTTGTCTAAGAAGAACTATACTAGGCTCCCAGTTGGGGTGTGCAAGCACCCAGTGGAGGCCTCAGAATGCCAAAGGCATAGCAGTCAGAGTGACTAAAATAAAGGGTTCTATGTGAGACGTGTTTAACATAAAAGCTCAGTAATGTACCAAAGGCCCCCAAGGCAAACCAGATGGTTGCATTGGGGGCAACCACGAGGCTTGTGGGGCAACCCCAAGGGCAGGAGAGGCAGGAAGGACAACAACTCCTCCAGGGTTTGCAGGTGCTGGCCTTCAAATTAAGGTAGGGGGCTTGAGCGCCAGCGAGGGATTGCACAGAGGCTGCCACATGATTTGAGATGTATGAAGAGGTAATGTAAGACTCCTAAAAGGGGTTAAGAATGAGCTTCCCCTGGAGGGGACGCTCTAGGTCCTGCTGGTGGGATGGGCCAGCAGCAGTAAAGGCGCCTATGGAAGCCAAGCCCACGCATGGCAGGGCAGGGACGCCTGGGGGCTGCTCTAGCCAGGGAGCAGTTTTGGCGGACTCAGCGACTGAATGGACGGAAGGGTCTCCATTAAACAGATGCATGATGTTATAAATTCAGATGGTATTGTTAGAATCCATTGTGTTATTCGATCACAGGGTGAACCCACTGAGCAACAGACAGACAATGTGGGGATCATCAGTCCTTTGGACACACTTGAAAATATACTTAAGATAGGAGTAATTACCACAATTGATTATTTATTTTTTTTATATCTACAGCTACCTTTCGCTGTCCCATCTCTTCTACACTATATATAATCTACATCTTTCAATCGCCCATTTTTCTTATATACAGCGACTTCAGGTGATATTCTCTCATGGCTCGGGCTAATCTATTCCACCAATTCTCCTTGAATCTGGCTTGTTATTATTTTCTTATTTTCTGTCACCCTGATTGTAAGCGTTTTACTTTTTATTCATCAAATGTCAACATCACCTTATCGCCTAATCACCTTATATAGAGGCAATCCAATAAAACCCAACCTATCCAAAGAAACTATTATCCTAATATTGCCTCATCCCGAGGCACTCAATTAATTGTACTGATATCAATTTTGGCTTATTCCGCCCTAGCTGTCCCACAATTATTGTCCAGTCATATTGGAATAGTGACACATGAAAATGAATGATGCAGCGGGTTTGTCATCAGGGGTGAAGCGGATTATTACATTTACAATATGCTGCCACAAGGCAGGATTGAGCGACTAGATAATCCAGTTGATGAACATTAACAGGACTATTTGGGTGATGGAATGTTTTGTTAGATCAAATGGCAGAATGTTTATAATGTTTAAAGAGATAGATGAAGCCTGTGGCAAGCTAGAAGGAAAATTCAGATTTTATTGAATGAAAGAAAGTGAATGAACCAATAACTACCCTAGGTGGGGCAGTTGCCTTATAAACTAAGCTGAATGCATGGGAGAGGTATTGAGAGATTAATTATCTGGGGTTGGTGAGGGGACTTGGTTGGCTTGCATAGAGGGGGGTAGGAAGCTGCTCCTGATTTTGGCAAAGGTCTAGAAAATTTTTGCAAATTTTCCCAGATTCTTGGGGCCAAACCAAGTTGATGCTACTGATCCAGGTCCTGGTGGCCCAAGTCAGCCTGTTTGCATGGCTTGGATGGGCTAGATTCGTCCTGGGAGGCAGGGGTCATTGGTCAGATTATTTGTGAACTGAGTTGATCCCTCAATTGGGCTACTCGTGCAATCTGAACTCCCTGAATCAAATTTCAGAGCATTGGGGCAGATGATCTGAGTCGTTTGGGCCCAGGTTCGCAATCTGAGCTGTATCCCAATCTGATTTCTGAAGCAGGCCAGTCTGGAATGGCTCCCCCAGTCCAGAAATTGCCAGCTGGGCTCCAATGTTGGGAATTGCACTTTTCAAAAATTTAAATATGGTTTGCCTGGGGAGTGGGTGGTCCCAGGGGCCCTTCCATGCCCCCTGATGTGTGCAATCTCCCTGCAGACCCCTTCTATCAACCTTAATAGGATTGAAGAGGGGGAAGAGGTTAGTGTGGATGTCTTTGGGGGAAAGCTATCACTTAGCGCTCATCTATCACATGGGCTAGGTCGCCCAGCTGTGACAGAGGGTCCACTGGAGCCTTGGGGCCCATTCTCATCTGGAAAGGGTGCTGATCCCTATCCAGTTGCAAGGGATGGTCCCCAGGACTTAAAAACCACACTCAAAAACGTTGGGTGAGGCATCAGCTGGCCCAATGCTAGAAGGGGGAGTGGTGGAAGCAGCGGAGGCAGAAGCTGTGGGGCACTTTTTCTTCCAAATGATCCAAAACAAAGCACAAGGCGCATATAGCGTGGCTGTTTTTGACTTGCGCCCAAAAAGGATGATCATGCAGATCTGATCACAGTTTGAGGGGAAATTGCGAGGTGTGTGTTGCAATGGAAAGGGAAGATCATTGCAAAGGCACAAGGCCCTGTCAACTGACCCGCCCATCAGGAACCACAAACTGCAAAATGGGGTCTGCACCATAAATGGCCAAACCCTCCATCAGTTTGTGGTGAAGGCATTCCGGGATGAGAAATGACAGCAACCTGGCAAACTGGACCATCAAAGTGGCCTCATCCAGGAGCTGCATACAAACATTGGGAATCAGGATATTTTTGTAAATATTTAGCAGCTTAGATGCTGCTGCCGCATCAGCCTCAGATTGAAATCTGAGGTCAAAATAGCCCTTCTAAGGGCGAAAATCAATATATATGGTAGGTTTAAAAACTGCTGTGGCTATCTCAATAATGGCTGCACTTGCATATATGAAAAGATTCCATACTTGACCACGAAGCCAAATTGCAGGTTGCTCTGATGGAGCATCAAATGGCTTTGGAGAGCTGCCTGTGAGCATGCAATATGGTGGGCTAAGTCCTGAGGTGGGACGTAACGCCTGGTGGCATTAGGAGGGCTAGCAGAGCCAGCCTGGATGTACATAAGCGGTGGTTGAAGGATGCCAGAAGGCGGCGCACCACAACCCCAAGCTGGGGCAACAGGTGTCAATGGCATCAATATTTTGATTTAAATGCTCGATTTGAGTGGCTGGTTTTTTGTATTTTTTTAAAACTAATTTTTTTCTTTGATTTGGTTGATCAAAGCAAAAGAAAGTTTATGTTGTGGTTTCATTAATATAGCTAAGTTTGGTAAAATGTTAGACTTTAAACAAGATTATAATAAGGGTGGTTATCTGACTGGGTAAAACTGCTTCCACCCCTAGTGCAGGTTTTGAGTTCAAAACATGTACTGGCTAGAAAACATTCTTGGTGTGGTATATTTGTCCAAAGGTTAACCCACCTCAAATAATTTTAAACAAGATTATAATTTTTAACATGTTCCAAAATTAACGCTCTATTTATTCAGGTGCAATTAATTATTTTTATCCGATATTCAAGGCTTTTAGACTTTCAAATGTGAAGTTCTGAACTAGCTCTAATGTTAATTGATCAATCAACTAATGTTAATTGATAATTAGACTAGCTGAAAGTAATGGAATTCTTTTCTTGGTTTATTTTTAATTTTATTAAATATTGCAGGTGGAATTGGTACAATTTTTTACTCAACAAAGCAATTTCTGATTAACAGCATAATAAATGCAATAAGTCATTTTCTGATCTGTTTATTACTTTTAGCAACTGATGCCAATAATAATGTACAATTAAGCATTTAATCTTACTTGTAACAGGTGGATATATTATATAAATTCCTTTTTAGTAAAAATTTGGCCTCCATACTAATTTCTACTGGTATTCTTTATTTTAATGTTAGGCTATGTTTGCCTAAAAATGTAATTTAAAAAACAATATCTTTATATTTTTATTTCAGACAGTGCTCCTGCCATCAAAAAAGAAGAAATTTATATGAATAACAAACTTAAACTTTAAAAATTACCACTTTACAACAGTAAGCTTACTACAGAGTCCATATGAGGCAAGTTAGCATGCGGTAAGTAACCCATATAATGGGAGATGAGTCAACAGGCGTAGAGAGCCCTTCCCACTTTAAGGCATAATTGCATTGAGAGCTTGCTGAAATTCAAAAGAATAATCTGTCTTAGTGGAACTTTCAGATGAATGCCACCAAAATAGGTCACTCTATTGAGATTTAGAAGAGGACCTCTATGAAAACTGAAAATCAAAAATAGGAAATTAAAGGTGAATCAATGGGGAAAGATTTAGCAAAATAAACTAATTTTATCAAAAGTACAAGCCACAGGAAAGAAGAAGATGATATGACTGAAATGTCTGACAGCTTTTTTAGCACTAGTGGCGCTCAACCTGAAAGGGGGAGCTGCCATGCATCTTTATTTGCAAATGAGCCAAATAAAGATTATTAGAAATAAAAAAAGCTTGTTATAGCCCCTAAGTTATCAGCCTATGAAGCCATATAAGATGGCGAGGAAGCTTTGGGGAAACTTTTGTCTTGCGCCAGCTTTAGCTGGTGGACCATGGCAGATAGCAAAGGAGTCGGGGCATCAACGGCAGGTGGCATAAGGAGATATAGTTGAGGAGTTTCTTCATTAATGAGGCCTTCAGTGTCCATCGCCTCAATGTATTGAGCAAGTTGATGCTCAGCGAAAGTGATGAGAGCAGGCACACAAGTGAAAGACTTGATGCTCTGGCAGGTTTGGTAATAACTGGGGTCAAAAGAAGAGATTTTTGCTGCCTCAATGCAAGCCAGCTTGCACCAAAATCAAGCTCCTCAATCTTATACTTTGCATCCTCCTCAAAATCATGTGGAAATTGGGGATAGAAATACCCTCAACCAGGGGTTCCATCTCCTTATGATGTTGTTGGTGAAGTAAGGTGTTGGCAGGAACAGCTGTGGCTTCAACTGTCATTTTATATTATTTTTATATTATGGATACCAATTTTTTGGGCGAAAACAGTGAGGCCTCAATTTGGGAGAATTAATAAAAAAATCCTCCAAAGAGAAATCTGGTATCTGAAAGCTTTTCATTTATTGAATGGTAGTATTGGAATGCTTCAGTAAGGCTCACTAAAACCCTCAATGTACTAAATATCATTCTAAAAATGTAAGGAATCTACCGGAAAAAATTTCTTATAATTTAACAAACAGACTAACTAAAAACTACCTTTATTTTAAAAAGGTTCCAACTTTCTTTACTTTTTGAAATGACAATGGTGTGATGCAGTTATTATCAATAGGAAAAGACTGTAATTATTGTCAAAATTTGGAAAGCCAAACCTTATCCTACCAAAATAGCCATAAAATGAGTGGACTTATAATGTGGAAAAGGATGCTATCATTTGTGAATTTGGCAGCCTATAACACATTGATTTAAAAACAAGAATATATGTGTAGTGAGTTTGAAATGTTGAATCATTGATGTTTAGCCTATATAATACATCAAAAAGCCAACTTCTCACTAGGACGAAAGCTCTAGATGATTTGGATGCACATATTGCAATGTAGTCAGCATTATCTTCCTATAAATAATTAAATGTGCATTGATTATAGCTTTAGATTCTAATAACATGACCTATCAGTTAGTTGAAATTTTACAGATCTGTGTAAAACCTTTGACACACCAAATTTGAGATCTATTGATGCCAATTAAATTGGGACTTTTGCCAGAAAATTTCCATTGATTTTTATTTTTTCATCAAGGTTAATTATATTTCAAATTTCTGCAGAGCAATAATAGTAAAGGGATTATCTATCTGATTAATTCATAGCTAGGAAAACTAAGTGATTAAACAGTGAAAAGATCAGGTTGAATAGACAAGGAATAGTCTAGTTCCGCCTATGACTTAGCAGCATCATTCCTAAATCTGGAAACTGAGTCTTAATATAGAAGTGACATGTCCTTATATGAAGCAGCTTAAAATTAAGTAGATGAATATGTATTCAGAACATTTTATATTGTATCCTGTATATAAAATTAATCTCATTGATTACCAATAAGTAGAAAATCTTATCATTTTTAGAAATATATTGTAAGCACTTGAAACAACAAAACTTGCTGTTACTTTACAAGTAGACAGTATTTTACAATACTCCAATTGTAAATATGCAAAAATCTCATCAATTCAATTATTGGTTTAAGTAATCACTAATATTGGGGTTTAATTGATATTGTATCTTTGAGTTTGATGAAAAAAATTAAGGTTCACACTAAGTCTGGGTCATAATGTAGGTTCTAAGACTGTGATTTAAGTCTTTGGAAGCGTCCCCTTTGCCTAGTTTGGGCAATGTTACTATTTCCTATGAAAAGAGTTAAATAGAGCAGCAGTATCTCTCGTCTCACATGGCGATCTTGCCCATGTGGTAGATGAGTGATGGGTAACCACACTCCCCCTTAAAAAAAAACCATCTTCTGTCTATGTAATTGCCTCCAATTTATTAGTGTGGCAATTTGAGAAAATTTGCGCCAAAAATTATTGGATGCCGCCACTTCTATAGCCCAAAAGGATCTTTATGAAGTTGAAGGCACTGAGTCCTCAATATCAGGGTCCAAAAGTCTTAAACCCTCTGCAACAAAGTCTGATGGGCTTGCACATTCAGTAAATAAGAAACCAAGTGTCAAATTCTTGTAAAATCTTGCTATTGGAATTTTTGCCCACCTTTCCGGCAAAATAGATTAACTGGGTTGCTAGGGGATAATTCTCTAAAGAGAGTGAATTGGATATCAGCTAACCCTAATTTCAGGTTAATAGTGTTTGGGGGATTTTAGGTAATTCGCCAGGATTGAATCTGTTGAGAATTGATGAGGGTAAATGCTGAAGATATTTTCAGGCAGAGCTGCTGACAAAATGGGGGCAGATAATATTTGATTAATGATTAACTATCAGGTGTACCAATTGGGATCAGTTGAGATTTCATCAGAAACCAATTGGAAATTAAAGTAGAGAGTTGTGAGGTGAGTGATGCCACCTGCAACTAGCGAATCAATCAGTTGGTTTGCAACCTGCCATAATGGGTAACAAGTCCTATTACCAGATTAAGTCTCTCATTAAACTTGGTTGGTTTTCTGTGATCAAGTGGAAAATGTTAGGCAAGTTTTTTTTACTCTAACCGTTTTATTCTTGAGGATTTCTGATGATGGAATTCTAACCAGATGGGGAAGACCATTGCTGGTGAGATGACAAAGTAAAATCCAACAGCAATGGCTGCCTTTTGATGGCTGAGGCACCAACTGAGGGTTAGGCGCCAAATTCTCTCTTATAATTTTCTTGATAATTCACAATAAAAAGAGAGAGAGAGAGTATATAGTAGATTCGTTATTGGTTTTAGTTCTATTAATCTTCAGGAAATTATTGCTTGTGTGTTTTAATTGGGGACTCTTTAGTATGATAAAGAGAAAGGAAAGAGGATCATTAGAAGAGAAAATGAACTTAGATAGGAATTGCTGTAGACTCTTCGAGCCCAGGAGAAAGGCTGTAAACAAGGGATCTGAGCGTGGATCAATTTATGAGGATAAGGGCATATATATTTACTGAAGACATCATGAGTATTTTGAGGAAAAATACTGGTCAAGAAATTTAATGAAATTGGCATCTATTCAACTTTGGATAATGGTCTTCATACCTTATCAATTGAATATCATCTATTATCAGCAAAGCAAATATTGCACATAATAAATCTGTGCAGTTAACCATCCTGGGGACTATCAATTGGTGAAGAGCCTAGGATTTTAACAATTGATGCTCACTAAAGTTGTAGTTAAGTAGGATACACTAGTACAAAATGTCATACATGGATGAGTTAAGAAAGCTCTGGATGGAGTTGGTAACTATCAACAAGAACACTTTGAATTCTGCCAATCATTGAGAATTCAATGCCTTGGAGGAGAGAGTTACCAATTATGGGAGGAGTCAAAGATGCCTCTAATTTTAACAATGAGATTCTAGGAAAAGTACCGTCATTAAAGAAAAAGGAAGATCTAGTTTGAGAAGTTTTATTTTTAAAAACTGAATGAGTAGCGGATAGGTTTTAATTAGAGGCATTCAGCGCAATTATAGAGCATATGTTGAAGCAAGTTTAAGAGTTGAAGACTTATAAATGTAAATGTGAGCCCTATGCAGAGACCAATGCCGAAGAAAGAACACCCAGAACTTCAGTTGGTAAGTCGACTATTCCATAAAATATGCCAACTGTGTTCAAAGCTATTTTGGAAATGACTCCAAAAATCTTCTTTTCTCAGTTGAGTAGCTAACTATAAGTTTTGTCTTAAGAAACTGGAGGAATTTAGAGCTATACTAAAGGTAACTAGATCCATTAGGATTATGCCTCTGCATTTTTCCAATAAAAATGACATGGCTATGTTTGGGTACAGCAGTTGTCAAAAGCTTTGATGGTGATGAACTGTTTGGACACTGATTGTCAGAACTTAGTGAATCCCATTTAAAGGGTATAGCTGGTCATACTCAGAGGTCCAGGAGGCCATCATGAATGAATTTTAAAGTCCTATGTGTATGTCAAAGTGCAAACATGAATTCATGGGAATCCAATTCCAGAAGAATGAATCCTTAGTGAGTTTTGACGATCAATTTTACCAAGAATCGCACATTTTGGTCAGAGCAAAAGTACTCAATGATTCTGATACATGAATCATGTTGCAAGCAGCCCTTCGGCCCAATCAAATTTTACAAAATGATGTCTTCCACATTTGATACTGAGATTACCACCTCGAAGGTGATGGATCATTTGGAGATATTAGGAGCTACATTGATGCCCCTAATAGAAGTTTTAAACTGAATCCAGTGCAAAATTTGAATCCAACAAAGGGGCTGAGAGTTCTAAGGAGTCCAATAATCAAACCATGCAGAAAATAAGCCTGAGTAGTTCCAGCAGATTAATACGAAAGATAAACACTGTTTTTGATGCAGAGGAAAGAGTATCTTTGCTGTTCAATGCAAGAAGCCAAAAGAACAGATCAATGTAGTCTAGGATAAAGAGGCCAAAAATGCGCAGGAGTTGGGAAAAGAGCCCATGGAATAGACGGGATATAGTCTAGAGCTGCAGATAAACCTGTTGCCCCAAATATATTGCATGAAGAAATTGATATTAGTGATCTGTTTATTGGTGATGATGCGCAGGATCACCTGTATCAATTGGTCAATTTGGATGTTAATGCAGTAACCAGATTAGAGCAAAGGGGATCAACCACAAAATAATTAAGGAAGTTGCTTGGCCATACGCATAATAACTAGAGGACAAGATTTGAGCTGCAGAGGATCTAGAAGAATTGACTGAGGTCAAATTAGATGAGACAAACATGTCTATCCTCCTTTGCGCAATCAAGGATTCAATTCCTTATCTATTGGCACAAAATATACACACCCTCAATTATGCAAATAACGTCTCTATACACTCAGTAAATACAATTTTACAATACTCCAAGTGTACATATCCAATATTGGATAATTGAGTATGGGTGCAGGTGATAGTTGACAGTAGAGCGCATATCAAAATTTTCTCAACAAAGCTGGTGATGAAAATGAAATCTCACCCACTTTAAAGCACAAGAAAGTGCAGGGACATCCAGTCCAAAACCATCATCTCCTGTGGAGTGTATAGCGCTTTGCCACTCCTTTTAGATCTTTAGTGGTATCTAACCCAGGAATAGTTTAGGTAAAAAAAAGCTACAATATTCTGATTGTGATGGAGTTTCTATGCAAGTATGGAGTTAAATATAACTTTGAAGACAATATGTTGATCATATTGGGTCAGACATTACCATTGGTTTATTGGAGAGATGAGGAAACTCCACTGACCAAAAGAAAATATTCATTAATATAATCTATTATGATGACATTGTACTGACTTGTTACTAATTAGTTGGTTAAAAGTGATAAAAAAATGCTGACGGAAATCAGGGAATTTCATTGAGGATTGTCAAAATCCAGTAAAAAAACTATGCTTGCTGGTGCTATGTGCCGCTGAATTTTCACAATGGAATATATAAAATAAATAACAAATTCTTAATAAAACTACTATTATACTTTTTAGTTTTATTTTTTATAAGGCAAACTAGAGAAAGGCCCTTTTCTTGATACTAGTAGTTCCTATTTAAACTAGTTCAAATTTTGAGATCATGGGCATTCACGTCTAAAATATCTAAAGCTGATTCATCTAAATTAGAAAATTTAGGCTTTTGGCCTATCATATCGAGGATAAATATTTTTGTGGCAAAACTGACCCGTGTGGTAAGGATTTGATAAATCGAATCCAATCACCAGTGGGTAAAATCTTCTCACTATGGGAGGGTTTAGATCTGAGTGGTAATGATTGGTTAATTTTCACCCAATCATTGACAGGTAAAATCTTCTCACTTTGGAAGGGTTCAGATCCATGCAATATTGAACACCACAAATTTTGCTGAAAAGTCAGAGCAATCCTATTTTGAGTACTTACCATATTATGCCATTTTGGGTATAGATTGTATTGTTCCAATGGATAGGATTCCGCTGAGAATCCACCAAGGTCTTTTCGCCGTTGGTATTCATATCATTGATAGCCACAATTTTAGTCAAAAATTAGACTCCAACATTCTTTCTTAGAAGTTGAGAAGGATAATATCCAATAAGGATAAAGAATTCAAGAAATATAACACCAGGATCTCAGATGATAATCAATACAGGATTGATGTTGAAGATACCATGCTGCTGTATGGAGAGATTGGAAGTCCCTGGAAGAAGTCCAGAGTAGAGCCTTGGGTGGCTCCTGGAACAATTATGCCAGGCCATGGAGAAATTCGAGTTCCTAGGAAAACTTTAATAAAAAACTGGTGAAAAATGAGAAGAATCAGATCACCATATTTGTTTATCTAATCCTGACAGCTGAATTGAGGAAATTCCACGATCTTGGGACCCTTGATGAAATGGGATTACCAGCAGGGGGTGACCAAAAGCATCAATTTATTAGTCAATAAAGAGCAACTCGCTGATCTGATGGAAAGACAGCTGTAAGAGGTGCTCAAGTTATCTGAAAAGTATCAGGAAGTAATCACCCAGATAGCATGATTTGGAAAGTGCAAGGAATGAAATCCACAAAGTTGACACTGGTAAAATTTGCTGATAAGGATGAGGATGATTTGACGGTCAAAAGATGAATCAGTAGTGGATTAAGAAATTATTGAAATAGTGAATCATGGGCTTCTAGTTCCATCATTAAGTCTCTTGGCGATCCCTATCCTGATTGTGAAGATGAAGGATGGCTCAAATTGGGCGGTGATTGATTATCAGAAGATTAACAAGATAATGAAGAAGGATTTGAATCTACTACTACAAATTGATGATGCACAGTATCACTTGGGATAAGCAAAGTATTTCTAAACAATGGATCTGATATTGAGATATTGGCAACTTGAGCTACCAACAAAAGACCAGGAGAAATGTGTGATCATTACCGTGCAGGGGCTGTATCAACTGATGAGGATGCTTAAAGGTCTATGTAATGTGTCTGCAACGTTCCAAAGGGCCATGGACGCCATTTTAAATGACCAGAAGTTTTCATGAATCTGGTGTACTTGAATTATATAAATGTTTTCAGAAATTTACTGACCATTTATACCACTTGGAAGAAGTATTTAAGAGACTGTCTGTGGCTAACCTGCTTTTCAATCCAAGGATGTGCCACTTCTTCAATAAATAGTTGGAATATATGGGATTCATCATCAAATATAATGGACTGCAGCCACAAGTCCAAAAATTGAAGCCATAGAGCAAATGGCTGTACCAAAATTGTCTGAGATATCCATGTGGACCTTGGAATGGTCGGATGATACCAAAGGTTTGTATGTGATTTTATAAGAATTACTGAGCCCCTCTTTCATTTGCTGAATGATCCAAAAAATTGATTGATTTCAGAATATAGACGCCCAGAATTTTTTTGATGAAATATGCTATTAATAGATAGACTTTCCAATATTGTAATATCTGAATTTTGACTGAGAATTTATAATACATACTAATGCTTTGTTAAAATCAATGGACGTCATCCTAAACCAAGTAGATGAACTTGAGGATGATAATCTGGTAGCATATGTGAGCTAGACATTATCATCAGCTGAAAGTAATTACACCGTTAAAGAGCATAAATGCCTTGCAGTAATTTACAAATGTAAACAGTTTCAGGTTAATATCCATGGAACACACTATACTGTGGTGAAGACCACTCTTCGTTGCATTGGCTGCACAAATTTAAGAGAGCCGAAAGGGCGACTGGCCTGATGGGCATTGAAGCTGCAGGCTTATGATTATGAGATTGTTCACCAAGTGGGAGTTTCTCATCAGAATGTAGATGGATTATTGATGCTACCAATGGTCTAAGTGATATGCCAGCAAGAAGATGAGCTATTCCAGAGAATGTTCAAAGAAGAAATTGGGATGAGCCCTGAAAAATCTAAGGTATGCTTTGGAAAGCAATGGAAAACACCGAGACCAATTATGGACAAGTTTTTAAGATGATCAATGAAAAATGACTACTAAACCCATAAAATGTCATATTGAGTGGCTTTCATTCAAGCTGTGCATAAGGTTGTTGGGCATGGAGGCTTAAGGAAGATGATCAATCATAATTACTGGTACTATTACTGAGTCTATCAACAACAATGTAGCAAGTTATCTTGCTTGTAATGTGGAGTGCCAGTTGCACAAGCCTCAAAAGAACATGACTGGATATTAACTAATGCTCCATGGATTTGTCTGGAATATGGTATCCATTGATGTGTTGGGACCATTAACTATGAGTACAGGGGGAGTCAAATACATTATAGTTGCAATTGGTCTTCTGACTAGATAGTAAGAGATGATGGCCCTGGCATAAGTATTTGCTACCAGCATTGCAATTTTTATCCTGGATCAAGTACTGTACTGCATGGATGCCTGCAAGTCTTGTTGAGCAACAATGGAATGAATTTTAACATCTTACGTTGTAAAAAATTACTTGATTGGTTATTTTTTGGAAACAACCCTAGTAACTTTTTTACAGCACAAATTTTGTTTCCTCGTGCACTAAGTTGTGTTGTATAGTATAATAGACTATTGTTCAATAATTATATATGACTAATATCCATAGTTGAGTATGAATTCTTATATCTTGGCCCAACGCTCGCCCAGTATTCCCAATTAAATACTTGTAATGTCATAATCATAGTGATTCATTCCCTTTTTCTATCCAACCCAATCTTCGCTGAGATTCCCTGATGACACTCTCTTCAGTCCAACACACATTCAGCAGCAATCCCCAATTGTGTCTCCTTCTTCTCTAGATCCCCACTCAAATCTTTACTCTTTTTCTCTAAGAGTCTTCCAATTATCACACACAGTAATTATAAGCTTGAGAAAAATAGCACAATGGAAGCTGATGATAGTTTACATCTTAAACTATATACTGGATGAATAATTTAAAACTATCTATCTGTTCTCATAATTACTCCTCTTTTTATTATAGTGAATCCTAGAGAATTTACAGTGGGGATATTGTAAGTCCCAGGGAACATCCACTGGGCGTCAATCAAACCATTTTCCCTTTCCTGAGCAAAAAAGTACCAAAGAGGATGGCCATACCCCTCATTACTTAGGGCGATCTCGCTCACATGGTAGATGAGCGCTGGGTAACAGCCCTTCTGCTTCAGATCCTGCTTCCAGTACCCACAATCTCCTCAGCAGAACTGCTACGAGGAATTAGTAAAATCGGCACTGAGATCACCGATATGAAATCAATTGCAAATAATTCAAGAGCAATCAGCCTGATGCTCAGATTTCAAATGGTTGAAGAGGTATGAAGACTGATATATTAACCAGAATGCCCGACATTTGCAATTCAGTTAACATGACAACTTAAAAAAATCTCCCCCTCCCAAATTTGTCAGGCATTACCCCCGATGGGCAGGTAATAGAATCAGACACCATCGACAAGGTTTTGAAGCTTCCTGCTGGCAAATTGGGTGTTGCGCCTGACACAATGCCACTGACTGAATGAATAGCCCAGCAACTGAGCATGGGCGGGTTGTGCATCCTGAACCTGTTCCCAACCAATTGGGCTCACCCCAATGTGGGGTGGCCTTGGGGATTCCACCGCTCGTTGGGCTAAACGCTGTTGACCAACTGTCAGAAATGTAGCTGAGCCTTGGTTTAGATGCTTAAGGTCGAACTGACAGTGACTCAGCCCACTGCCAAGTTTTTTGATGTCAGTTCCCAGGGAACTAACCCGCCCATTCCCAAATAATTCACCAGTTAGGTCAAAATTGTTGGACCTGATCCCAGCTTGGTTCCCCTCTAAATTGATGACTATTTAATCAGTCACATCGCACTGAGAAAATTGTTGGTCGATTTTTTACTTCCTTAAATTTTCCATTAAAAACCTTCCCCAAAAAGTAGTTTTTATATGTTGAGAATTAAGCCGCCTTTTCCGCTGACACTCTCATACCCCTCAGGGTTAATGGCCAAGGTTGTCTGGTATTTTATTAGATGCCTGTACAAAATTCTGGCTCACCAGCAGATACTGGTGGAACTCCTTTCTAGTTTCATATTTATCATATCAACAGCAGTGCCTTGGGCATTCTGGTTTACTATTCAGATGCTCTGGCATCTAGACTGGTAGGCCAGTCTAATTCTTGCTTGCTGTTCGCCTGACATAATTGACTAACCATTATAAACCATTTCCGCCTTTCTCGCATATATTGGCGCAGCAATGGTCCCTTCTTTTCAACTGAACCAAGTTGTTAAGAAGACTATCTCTGTCTACATTAGTCCAGTCCCACTCAAAACTCCAAACCCATACCCCATAGTTGCCGCGGCTATTTTGCCCATGTCAGTAGGATCTGACAATCCAACTTGCAACGAACTTTACCCCTATGAACCTAGCAGTTTTCCCTGACCCCACTACCATCTCTTTGGTATCACTGGATTCATCCACAACTACCAATAAAGAGAACTACGCTTACTTCTTAGTACCCATTAAGATTAGTGTTGGTTCCCATCACGTCTACTTTGAGTCCCTGGTGGACACTGAAGCCGCGGGAAATTTTATGAGTGTAGAAGTGGCCCAGCAATTGGAGCTTAGCATGGATGCAGGTCCTTTGGTGATGGTTGCATCATCAGCCTCCCAAACCTTATAACTGGTACGTCGCCCAGTCACATTTTCAATACATCAATTCAGCTTCTGCGATCGCTTTTTAGCCATGCCAAACTTGGTGTTTCCAGTGATCTTAGGAGTGGGGTGGTAGCGCCGACAACATGTTAAGATTCAATTGGAGTCTAATATGTTGTCATTTACCAATAATCATCTGGAGGGAGAAGCCCTTTGATCGACACCCTCAAAAGACATAAGGAACCAGTTCTATAACTTCCCTAGTCACTTCTGCGGGCATCCCGGCCAATTTTCCTGAGAACTTAATGTGCTATCAAAGAATCTCTGACTCAGAAAAGGCAGATCGCCTGCCTAAGCACACTAGGTTCAATTGTGGATTTTGAATGACCATGGAGTTGGTGAACATCAACTTTCCGTTGTATCCCCATACAGCGGAGGAAGAAGTTGCACTTAATACCTGGTTGGATAATATGCTGAAAAAAAGGTTGGTTGTTCAAGGAGACCTCACCCGTCTTCTCCCCCATCATCTTTGTCACACATTCTCCTTTCCAATCTAAGGAAAAGAACGTTAAGGTATTAGTGTTCTCAATTCTGCTCTTATGATTGGGCCATCACCTGTCCAATTTTTAAATAATATTGTGGATATCAACGATATGAGTACCCACACTGAAAAAACCCTAGTGGATTCTTGGTGGAATCCTAACAACTGGAAAAATACAATTTATCATAAAAATTGGCTTAAAAAGGTAAATATTAATAACAAAAATACTCCAACTCCTCAGTCAAATACAAGGAGTATAATATCGCATGGATTGGAACCTCTGCAAGGCAAGAGGATGTTACCCGTAAATGATTGGGTGTGAGTTAACCAATCATTATCATCCAAGTCTAACCACCATCGAGGTGCAAAGATTTTACCCAAGGATGATAGGGTAAGCATTAGCCAATCATTACTCTCTGAGTCTGACTACCACCGAAATACCCAATCATTACCATCCAAGTCAGACCACCGCCAAGGTGAAAAGATTTTACTCGCTGGTAATTGAATATGATTCATCAAATCATTACCACATGGGTCAGTTTTACCTCTAAAAAATTTTTATCTTCGATATGATAGGCCAAAAGCCTATATTCCCTAATTTAGAAGACTGAGTTTTGCATTCTTTTACCTCAAATATTTTAAATTTAAATTTATTGTGGGGAAGGCTGACCATGGGACGGAAACTTCCGAATATGACTCAGGAAAGACAAACTTAGTACCAGGGGAGGCACCCAGAGAAGCGATGCTATCTCTTGTTGCCAGCAGGAACGCCACTTATAGGGAGGGGAGGGAACGTGTGAAGGGGCCGTAGCCACTATTGAGCACGTGTGGAGGAAGGGGTCTGATTTGATGAACCAGACTGGGAACCAGGAGGAGACCAGCTGTCGATGACGCGGTGGGAGGTATCCAAACATCCACGCTTGAAAGTGGTCCACCAAATGAGACCGGAATCTTTGGAAAGCTTCTGGGAGGGTGGGGATGGAGCCATCGATGGCATCCAAGACAATCGTGTGGATAGTCCACATGGCGATTGCAACCACCAGAGCATGGAGGGAGGGTGGAAGGGGAGGCCATTGATGAAGCAAACATATCTCTTGACAGACTGAAGGGATGCGTTTGATCCTGGCCCAGCAGACATTGAACTTCGCGCCATATCATTTTAGAGGTGGGGCACTTCTCCAGGCGGTGGAACAGCGTTCCATATTGGCCACACATGACACAGGATGAGTGTAAAGTGTTAGAGCGCTCAGCTGTACGATACACCCGCCTCAGGCAGCGCCCCACATGGGAGCGGACTTTAGGCTGCAACAGAGGATGGTGTGCATATTTCCAGAAAGTTTTTGGGTCTCAGTGGAATAAGGGATGTCCATCATGTCCAGGTAGTCCACCCTGGATAGGACATGTGGTCAAATGGGGATCACGCCATCATGGATGGGTAGCCCCTGTACCTCTTGTGTGAACTGAGGAGAGGGGCAGCCTCTTCAGGTTGTATGTCCACTAATACGAATTCTCCACTCTGCGCTTTGCATGGAGAGTAGGATTAATTTGTAGTGGGTTTTAGTCCCGTGAGGACCTGTGGCCGATGTATGTGATGCGAGGTACATCATCAGGGAGTGGGGGTTTGATGGATTGTTGAGGCCCAAGGCTCAGTAGAAGTTGGAGCGGGCCGCGTGGGACCAGTGTTGCGATGAGAGTGTAGGAGCGGTGATGGCCGCGATCCAGGAGCCCAGGATCTTGGCAGCATGGGCTTTGAAGTCAAGCAGGCCCATGCCACCTTGATGATGGGGGCCAAACATGACCTCTAGCCGTACTGGTGGAGGGCGGCCTGACCAAAGCCATCCTTGCAGCAAAGCATACAGGGTTTTGAATAAGCTTGGGGAGAAGGGGATGGCGTGGGCTCCAAACCAGACTTTGGATAGGAGCATAGAGTTGGCAAGAACAACCCTACCAGTGAGGGTAGTAGGGTGGGCTCTGAAATAGGCTTTCGCTTCGTCACGTTGTCCAGTATATGGCACTCCATTACTGCTGACGCGTATCCACCTGCCTCCATCCACACGCCCAGATGGCGTACCGGTCCTATGGTAGGTCGTGGCACAAAGGGGAGCACCAGTGGAGCGGTGTGTGTTGAGTTAGTAAGGCGTGGATGTGGGCGAGCAGATGGGCCAGGTTGGGAACTAATTGCTGGGACCAGGCAGTTCTGAAACCAACTAAGGAGGATGATTTCGGTTTTGGAGGTGTTCAGTGTTGCATTGCTTACCTGGGAATATTCCTGGATGAGGGCTTCAAGCGCACGTGCATCTTTGTTATCAGACACTCCCACCACGCAATCATCTGCAAATGCCATCATCTTGACTGGGGTTTGGCCTGGCACATGGACCCCAGTGAGTTGGGCATTCACATTTCGCAGTAGTGGGTCAAGGGTGAAGTTGTATAAAAGTGGGATGAGGGTGTCCCCTTGTCACAAGCCCCTTTGAGGGCAGACTACTTCCGTTAGGAAGCCTGGGCCACGCACTGCCATTGTCGCAGATTCCGTGAGCAGCATCACCCAGTTAATGAAGCGGGGAGGTAGGCGGAATTGATGGAGGAAGGCCTTTAGGTATTCCCAGTTTACTCTATCGTAGGCCTTTTGTTGGTCCAAGAATACCAGTGCCCCAGAGGCTGTGGACTGACATGCATTAGCCACAGAGTGCACGTTATCCCAAATCGACCTTCTGGGGATGAAACCGAATTGTTCTGGGGAGATGGTGGCAGATGCTACAGTCCCTAAATGGTTAGCCATGATTTTTGTTAAAATTTTGGTGTCTGTGTTTGTTAGAGAAATGGGGCGCCAGTTGGCTAAGTCAAGCTTATCCCCTTTCTTGAAGAGTGTGACAGTAAAGGCCTCATGTCCTCCTGGTAGGAGGCGCATTTCCAACAGGCTTTGGTTAAGTGAGGCTAGCAGCAATGGGGATATGTATTTAAAATATTTTTTGTAGAACTCATATGGAATGCCATCTGGGCCTGGGCATTTTCAGTTTGGCGCACCGCGAATGGTAGTCCATAATTCGTTTGGAGTAATTAAATTCATTATTTCTGGGTATCGGAAAATGGTGCAGATATGAGCTCTGTCGAGAAATTCTGCCATTTCGGCTGGCTGGATTGGTTCAGCTCGGTATAACTCAGAGTAATATCTTTGCATTTTGATTGCCACTTTGGCCGGTGTGTCCATGATAGAATTATCCGATCTTCACACCTGTGTGCAGGCCACGCTCTGGCATAGTGCAAAATTTTTTTTGAAGAAGTATGCAGTGCACTTGTCGCCTTTAGTGATGTGTGTGGCCCTGTATTGGACACAAACCTGATGTTTGTGTTGCCTTTCAAGTGCGTTGAGGTGGGCTGCTGCCTCCGCCCACTTCTGGCCCCATGCAGGGCTATATCCTGAGGCTAGAATGTTGGACTCCAAGTGGGCCAATTCCGCCAGCGCGCGCGATATAACTGCCAATGTGGCTCGTGAGCGTCTGGATGAGAGATGGCGATAGTGGCGGATGGTGTCTTTTTTGAAAGTTGCCCATGTGGAAATGGGGTCCGCGCAAAACGGTGCAACAAATGATTTTGCCAAAGTTGCCTCTTCCACCCACATGGAAAATCCTGGCGACGCAAGCTCTGGGGGCGGATTTTGCACCAATGTGGGGCCTTTGCAACTGTGACAGGTAAGTGGTAGGTTATTGAGACCAGTCAGTGGTCAGAGAATTCTATTTTCGTTGTTTTGAAGTGTGAGATGTGGGGTTGGAATTTTGCCGGCATTAGAATAAGGTCAATGCAGGTCATGGACCTTAATTGGCCATTGTGGACGTGGGGACACATCATGTTTTTAAGCAGTGGGGCATGTCACGGCAGTGCATCCATTAACCCAAGGGTGGCTTTTAGAATGCATAGTTCTATGTGACCTTGTGGGGCGTGGGGTGAGGGTGGCCACCGGTCTGTTGGTGAGGTTAGCCAACAGTTCATGTTGCCAACTAGGAAAGAATCAGGGGGTAGCGGGAGGGATTTGACCAACAAGAAAAATTCCTGACACTTGTGTGCACTGTTTGGGGCATAGATGTTGACGATTGCGTGCACAACGTCAGCCCACGAGAAGGTGATGATGAGCACTTGGCCATTTAGGAATGTTTCTGAGGATGTGAATTTGAAAAAAATTGTTCTTCCAAATTAGCACCCCACAGTGCTTTGACCAAAAGGATAGGGATGGGAGGAGCTTTGTTTTCCAAGCTTCCTTGGAACCTCGTGGACCGTGGGACTCCTGGATGGCCAGGATATCCACGGGTAAATTGTGTTGTAAAAAACTCAGTTTCCTAGCCTGGGACGGGGAGGCCTTGAGTCCGGTGATATTTAATGTCCCTAGTTTGAAGGTTTCCCCCATTGCACCTTAGGTGCAAGGGATGGGCCCCTGGGCCCACCAGCCTCTTCAAGGTCCCCACAGGCTTTCACAGAAGTGCAGGTGTTAGCAGCAATGCTATCAGGGTTTTGTTAATTTTTGCAGAAAGAGTCGCGTTGGCTTTGCCCTTCGCTTTTTGTTTTCCCAATGTCAGACGAATTTTTTGCAGTGCAGATGAGTTCGGTGCACCGTTGAGTGGGTCAAAATTTTTTTTTCAGTTTGGATAGGTCACAAGTCAGTTTCAACTGGAGCTTGGGTGCAGCGATTGGGTGAGATCAAATCTCCCATTGGATCCTCGGATTGAGTGGCCCACTTGGCATGGGCTTCCCAATCTGATTGGATGATAGATTTCTGAGTTGCTTCCGCCGTGAAGGTCTCCATGTCCTCCTGGCGTTGTGAGTGTGGGATGGCGGTGGTGGCCTTCGCCGCTTCCTTGGCCGCGGCCCTTCTTTTACCTCAAATATTGATGGTCTCAAAATTCAGACTAGTTTAAATAGGAAAAGCTAGTATTGGCAAAAGGACTTTTTCTGGTTTTGCCCTGCCTGTTTAATAAAAAACATAACCAAAATAAGTATTATTTTATACTTTTAGTAAAATAAGATATTTCGTTTTAAAATAATATTTGTGGCCTCCATTAATGGATCCCACAATCTTCACCAAAAATCAGATGGTTCTCTCCATCCCCGCATGGATTACAGTCACTTGAATAAAATAACGGTTTCTTATCCCTACCCCTTGCCTCTGGAGCAGACAATCAGCTAGGCAATAGCCAAATCCCGTGTGTTCTCTAAGCTGGATCTGGTGAACGCCTTTAACCAAATTTGGTAATAGAAGGGTAGGAATAGTTAATGGTAATATAGATGAAGCGCGGCATTTTCCAATTCTGTGTAATGCCCTTTGGGCTGAAGAATGCTCCCACTACATTTTAACGTATGATTGACAATGTACTGGGTGACCTCCAGTTTACCTGCACAGTTGCATACATTGATGATATCCTGGTTCACTTACCAACTCCCAAACAACATGCTAATGACTTGGAAGTGGCGGTGGTCGCCTTGCATAAGACAGGTTTGTTTCTAAAACCCTCCAAGTGTGAATTCTATAAGGAGGAGGTTACATTCCTCGGGAACCTCATCCTTAAAGATAGTTTCACAATCCCTCCCATAAAGTTGGATGTTATCCGAGAATGGCCAACCCTGACTACCCAGAAACAACTACGGAGTTTCTTGGGAACCATCATTTTCTTAAAAAGTTCTCCCCCACACTTTCACAGCACGCCACCCCACTCCACCCCCTTACAGGGAAAAACATACCATTTCGCTGGATGGACGAGTGCCAACAGGCATTCAAATCAATTAAGGAGGTGTTCATATCCCCTCCCATTTTGAAACATGCCAATCCCACCAAGCTGTATATCATTGCATGTGACGCGTCATCAGTAGAAGTTGGAGCAGTGTTGCTCCCAGAGCATGACGGCTTGGAACACCCATTCGCCAGCTTTTCCCAGAAGTTCACCTCTACAGAGCAGTCTTGGGCTATTTATGACAAGGAGTTGGCAGCCGTTGCATGGGCCCTAACTATTTAGCGGTACCTGTTACAGGGTGCTCGACATGAACTAATGGTTTGCACGGATCACCAGGCCCTGTTGTACTTTTGTAAACCCCAAAAATTGACACATTGGCAAGCCAAAACCTATCAGGACCTGTGCTGTTTGAACTTCAAATATGAATTTATAAAAGGTGCAATAAATGTACTTCACAATTTTTTAAGCTGCAGCCTCACCCACAGTTCCGCGGACCTGGAAAAAGTGGATCTTGTTACTGTGATTTCTACCACCCAAATCTTGTCAACTGTTCCCCCTATCATTTCTTCCATCGCTCTGGCCCCCGACGCTCCATTAGTTGCTCAGGCTTTAGCCAGTCAAATGGCCTGCCCTGAGGGCGTGGTGTTGGTCGAGCAGTTATCTCACCAGAAGCATAAACACTCCCTATACTCACTGAAGGAGGGTCTTATATATTTTAAATATCGCATTTGGGTTCCCCCTCCTTCCAAATTGAGGTATTTCGCGCACATCACAATCCTATACAGATGGTCACCCTAGTTCTAAGAAATGCATCAAATTGATCAAATGGGCCTATAAGTGGGCAGGTTTGACAAAAGAAGTTCTGTCCTGGATTGCAGATTGTGTTACTTGCACCAGGGCTAAGTCAGATCATTCCAGCAAAAACAGCCTCCTGCACCCCTTACAGCAGGTGGAGGGCCCATGGACATTGGTGTCCGTGTACTTTATTGTCAAGCTCCCCTGTTCTAATGGATTCACAGTGGTGATGGTAGTGGTGGATCGCTTCACAGAATTTTCCTTTTTTATACCTTGTACTTCCACAATTATGTTGGAAGAAACTGCCCGCCTTTTTGTATGCCATGTGTTTTTGATGCTTGGTCTCCCTCAGGAGATCAGCAGTGACTGTGGCTCCCAGTTCACCGCACGGTTTTTGAGTGAACTCCTATCAATCCTGAAAATATCCCCCTATTGCTCCACAGCATATCATCCTCAGTCTGACGGCTAGATCAAGCGGGTCAATCAAGTTCTTGAACAGTACCTGCGTTGCTATGCTGCAGCCGTGCAGGATACTTGGGCCAATGACCTCCCTCTCTCTAAATTTGTGACCAATAATGGACCCACGCATCCACGGGGTTTTCCCCTATGAAGCAACGTTGGGTTATAAACCTTCATTTTTGGTTGGACCGTGCTTGTGGCCTAAGGTTCAAGCTGCTGCGAACCATGCTGCTCATATTAGATCAACTCAAGCCTTGGTATGGGAACACCTCACCAAAGCTATAGACAACTACAAGCGGTTTGCAGATACAAAGTGTCTTCTGGGTCACAAGTTTACGGTGGGCTCCTATGTTATGCTTGACACTCTTCACTTAAAGATCCAGGCCCCTTCCCATAAATTCGCCATTAAACACTCAGGTTCCCATTTGGTGGAGGAGGTAATGGGTAACAGGGCGTTCCAACTGAAGCTCCCTGTGCATGGGAAGCAGCATACCATTTTCCATGTTTCTCAGCTGTCGTCCTTCAAGGGTGCAATTCCCATGGAACTGAAACTGATCATCATCAAAAATGAGGAAGAGGATGAGGTAGAGGCTATCCTGGCATCCCCGAAATTGCAACGTTTCAACTAATATCTTGTGGCCTGGAAAGGGTATCTGGCCTATGAGAACAGCTGGGTCAAGGCGCGCAATTGCGCGAATTGCATGAACCTGGTCAAAGCATTCTACATATCCCACCCCGAGGCCCCCCATCATCCCAAAAACCTGCGATGGTAATGGTGATCAAGTTGCCCAAGGCGCACAAGAATGTGGCTCTCGTACAGTTTCCCAGTGGTGGGGACCTTCCTTTGAAAAAAAGAAAGGGTAATGTAAGACCCCGGGGAACATCCTCTTGGCGTCAATTGGGCCATTTTCCCATTCCTGGCCAAGAAGGTACCAAAGAGGATGGCCATACCCCTCATTACTCAGGGCGATCTTGCTCACATAGTAGATGAGTGCTGGCTAACAGCCCTTCTGTTTTAGATCCCACTTCTGGTACCCACACTCTCCTCAGAAGAACTGCTATGAGGAATCAGTGAAATATGCACTGAGATTGCCAAAATGAAATCAATTGCAACTAATTAAAGCGGCAATAAGCCCAATGCTTGGATTTCAAATGGTCAAAAAGGTATGAAGACCAGTCTATTAACCAGAATGCCCGACAGTTGCAATTCAGTTAACTTGACAACTTAAAAAAATCTCCCCCTCCCAAATTTGTCAGGCATCACCCCCGATGGGCAGGTAATAGAATCAGACACCATCAACAAGGTTTTGAAGCTTCCTGCTGTCAAATTGGGTGTTGCGCCTGACACATTGCCACTGACTGAATGAATAGCCCAGCAACTGAACATGGGCGGGTTGTGCATCCTGAACCTGTTCCCAACCAATTGGGCTCACCCCAATGTGGGGTGGCCTTGGGGGATTCCCACCGCTCGTTGGGCTAAACGCTGTTGACCAACTGTCAGAAATGTAGCTGAGCCTTGGTTTAGATGCTTAAGGTCGAACTGACAGTGACTCAGCCCACTGCCAAGTTTTTTGATGTCAGTTCCCAGGGAACTAACCCGCCCATTCCCAAATAATTCACCAGTTAGGTCAAAATTGTTGGACCTGATCCCAGCTTGGTTCCCCTCTAAATTGATGACTATTTAATCAGTCACATCGCACTGAGAAAATTGTTGGTCGATTTTTTACTTCCTTAAATTTTCCATTAAAAACCTTCCCCAAAAAGTAGTTTTTATATGTTGAGAATTAAGCCGCCTTTTCCGCTGACACTCTCATACCCCTCAGGGTTAATGGCCAAGGTTGTCTGGTATTTTATTAGATGCCTGTACAAAATTCTGGCTCACCAGCAGATACTGGTGGAACTCCTTTCTAGTTCCATATTCGTCATATCAAGAGCAGTGCCTTAGGCATTCTGGTTTACCATTCAGATGCTCTGGCATCTAGGCTGGCAGGCCAGTCTAATTCTTACTTGCTGTTCGCCTGAAAGATTTGGTCATCTAACCCTTGGTTGACACCTCTTTGATTAATCAGCAGCTGTTGCCATTGAATCACCCATCCATGTCTTGGCAGCGATGGTCTTCCCCATCCTGACTAGGATTCTGTCATTGGGCATCTTTGAGACCTAAATGGAAAGAGTTAAAAAACGTGTCCCTAACATTTTACTCTCGATTCAAGTGAACCAACCTTATTTGGCTAGCGACCTGCTTAGGTAATGGGATTTATTACCCATTATGGCAGGTCACATACCAACTGGTTAATTCGCTAGTTGCAGGTGGCATCACTCGCCTCGCAACATGCTATTCATTCCCAATCAGTCAGTTCAAAACCTGACCAATCCCAATTGGTACACCTGATAATTTATCAATATCAGATGCCCCTATTTTGTTGGCAACTCCACCAGATGAGATCTTAAGTATTTGTCCATATTAATCCTTAATGGATATAACCAAGAAAATAACCCAAAGACCTAGAATGTAGTTACTCTGAAACCTGGGCCAACTGATTTTTCAATTCACTTCGTCTTGAAAATTTCCCCTAGTGATTCCAGGTAATCTATCAGGCTAAGAATATGGGTAAAAATCCCTAAACATTACCCTATTGCCTAGATTTCCAGTGAGAAAAGGACCGGGTCATGAAACATTGCTTTGGACACTTGATTAAATAATTCATTTGTTCAAGTGGATTACAATCATAAGTACACAACACTGCTTGGGATGACCTTCAGCATATTGCGCACTTTCTCTTTCTCCTTACTAAAGCCTACTCAGAGCGTGGTCCCACAATCTACAGTCATGCTATGATCGATTTACTCACGATGATCTTAGTCCTGGGATACAGTTTTCCCCCGTCATGGTATATGACCCACTGTCATATTCAGGATTCTTAGTCTGACATCCTTTATTTTTTAATTTTCTCCTCATCCTAGATGGGAGACTTTTACCATCCATATTCATTTTGTGGATCACATTATAAAACAACTTATTTCTATTCGCCTCTTTATTTCTCTCTCATAACCTCTTGGTTCAAATCATTCCTAATTCTTCTCTTGGAGAGCTTATCCCATTAATTTTGAGTTTAAATTCTCAAAATTGGAGTTTAATGGATTGTAGAATGCATAATGTCGACTTACATATAAGTCTGACATCACCCCTCTCATCCAGCTCATATATCAAATTCTGAGTTGCAATACCAGCAGCTTATGAATAGTTTGTCTGATCAAGACCTCCAGCTCTTCTAGAAGATGAGTTGGGATGCTCAGTAGAACCTCTTCTATGGTCCTTCCAGGACTCATGCGCCTAGTCTGGCGCCAGCTGCTAGTCCTTCCATTGAATTACCAGAAACAGTAACTAATCCCTCTAAAACAAGGCTTGTGATCTTTTGAACAACTCTTGGCTGATTCTATCTCTGATGTCAAAACCAGAGTTGGATTTTAAAAATCTCCTGAATTCAGCTCCTTTCACTGATGCACTGATCATCATCGAGGATGGTCCAGAGATTATGTTATTTGCTCTTGATTGCTCGTTTCTTGCCAGGCAGACCTGCTTCCTGAGAGCCTCTTCAGACTCAGACAATATCAAACTTTGCTGTTCTGGCTACTGAGCTCACAATTGGTAACAGTATTCATTTTGAGCTCCCCTATGCTGAACTCTGGGCCCAAGTCACTGAGGCTTTGTCCCTAGTGCTGAATCCCACTGATCTTGATAACATCCTGGATCAAAATACTGACGCTTATGCTCTTTTCTTTGGTGGCCAAGTTCTTCAAGGTTGATCCAAAAAGCTTCCAGCCTCGCCCTGAATTCATCATTTGTTCAGATTCAGCTTCTGAGAAGCCCATAGTCATCTCTTGCAGGATTACATTCTTTCCCTGCATGACTATATCCTTGCTGGCACTTCCCATTGGTATCTTCCGCTGATGGCGTTGGTAGGGGGCATGATTTGGCAACCCCCATCAAGCATCCCTTGTTTGCTGCTGGCCCATATGTCTGGTGTTCTTGATGAAGCCCATCTTCAGGCGCTCAAGACTAATCTTTTGGCTCCGGTGCTGTATTGGGATTACTTGGGGTTATTCGCCAATTGCCTCTTCTTATAAAGTTTCTTTCCTCACCCGCTCTAGGGTTCCTGATTGGCTTCATCTTACATCTCAATTTTACTTCTCCTAGTCACTTTCTTGCAGGGCTCTGCATACGCTCAAAGAATGTGGTTTCATGTAGGTCTAGACCTCAAAAGAATCCGATCTCAAATCAATTTTGATAGGCTGTTCATTCCTACAACAATCAGCTTCCTCAGCATCACAGCCAGCGTTCTATTAAACAGTTCTACCGGTCCATTTATCTCCAGCTGGTAAGGTACTGACATGAATCCTCTGATATCCATTATCTCATTCTATCTCAGGATCACATGAGATGTGAAGTTGGTCCCATTATTGCTAAGCAGGACCTGCGGACATCTATGCTAATATACTTTTTTGATCCAGGATAAACCTCGAAGTGGTAATAGCATCTACTTTCATTAGGGCCTTTGTCTTGACCCTCTCATTAGATGGTCAATGGCAACTATAATGTACTTGACTCCTCCTGTGCTCATCGTCAGCGGTCCCATCATGTTGATGGACACCATTTTCCAGGAAAATCCAGGGCGGACCTCTCAGTATCCAGTTGTAACTTTATGTGGTTTGTGTAGCTGGCACTCCACGCAACAACCTAGATAAAACATGGCATCGTAGTTGATGGATTCCCAGTAGTAGTACTGAAAAATATGATTGGTTGTTTTCCTCAGGTATCCATGCCCGACAACCTTGTGAGCTGCTTGCACTATAGCTGCTTTTTAAATGGTTTCAGGAATAATAACTGCTTCTGTTGATTGTTTTAAATACTTGTCCATCCATAGTCTCGGTGTTTTCCATCACATTCTGAAGCGCACCTTGGATTTCTTGGGGCTCATCCCTAATTTTTCCATCTACCATTCTTTGGAATAGCTCATCCGCCTGCAGGTATACTATCCGGACCATTGGTAACCGCGATAAACCATCTGCGTTCTGGTGAGAAGCTCCTACTTGGTGCACAATCTCATAATTATAAGCCAGGAGCTTAAGTGCCCATTGGGCCAGTCATCCTTCTGGATCTCTCAAATTGTGCAGCCAATGCAGAGTAGAGTGGTCAGTCACCACTTTAAAGTGCATTCCATGGATGTACACCCAGAATTGCTTACATGCATAAATAACCACAAGGCATTCACGCTCAGTCACGGTGTAGTTCCTCTCAGTGGCTGAGAGTGTCTGGCTCACATACGCCACCAGATGTTTGTCCCCCAAGTTTGTCTACTTGGCTTAATACAGCACCAATGCTGTCAATGAAGCTTTGGTTTGAATAATATACTCCCGATTAAAATTCATATATTACAGAATTGGAGAATCTACTAAATACTGGAAGCGCATCAAAGGAGTTTTGGGCCTCTTCATTCCATGCGAATCCTTTTTAAGGATCCTTCAATAAAAGGAATAAAGTCTCAGCTATTCAGGTGAAGTCCCAAATAAATCTTCTATATAATCTGACCATCCCAAGGAACACTTGGATGTCTCAGACACTCTTTGGCACAGCCATCTCTTCTTTGGCTGCTATCTTATGGGTTTTCTGCTGCAATCCACTGGAGTTGGTTACAAATCCCAGATATTTCAACTCTTTCTTAAAGAAGTGGCACTTCATTGGCTTAATCTTCAGGTTAGCCGCGGACAGTTGCTTCAATACTTCTTCCAAGTGGTGTAGGTGCTCAGTAAATGTCCTACTGAACACGTTTATATTGTTCAGGTATACCAGGATTCACGACAACTTCAAGTCACTTAGTATCACGTCCATGGCCCTATGAAATGTTGCAGGTGCATAACATAGACCCTGGGGCATCCTCATCAGTTGGTATAGCCCCTGCACGGTAATGATCGCACATTTTTCTTAGTCTTCTTTTGGCAAGTCTATCTGCTAATATGACAATGTCAGATCCATCGCGGAGAAATACTTTGCTTATCCTAAACAATCTAGTGCATCATAAATCCTTGGTAGGGGATACAAATCCTTCTTTGTAATTTTTTTAGGCTTTAGGTATTCAAATACCACTTATCTGGAGCCATCCTTTTTCTTCACAATCAGAATTGGACTTGCCTAGGGACTTGACGATGGATCTAGAAGCCCATGCTTCCCTAGTTTGATGATTTCTACCCTCCTCTACTGCTTTGGCAGCTTTTGATCATCGGATCAGTCTCATCCTGAATGGAAATTTTTCCCAGTGTCGACCATATGGATCACATCTCATGCACATCCCAAATCATGGTCATCCTGAGCAAATTACTTCCTGATACTTTCCAAATAGTTTGAGCACCTCCTCTTGCTGGCCTTCTGACAGATCAGCGAGTTACTCTTAAAACTAATAGGTTGATGCTTTTGCTTACCCCAGCCACTAATCCCATCTTGTTGAGAGTCCTAAAATTGTGAGATCTTTATTAGTTTAGCCTCTTGATCAGATGAACAAACACAATGATTTATCTTCTCTTAATCTTCATCTGTTTTTCACTCAAATTCGCCAGGAGAACTCGAATTTCTCCATGGCCCAGCATTAGTATCCCAGGAGCCATCCATGGCTCCACTCAGGACTTCTACCAGAGGCTTCTGACCTCCCCATATAACAGCTCAGGTATCTCCAATGTCAACCCCATGCCGACTATCATCTGCAATCCTGGTGGTATGGTCCTCTCATATTTGATCCTCAGTGGAATTCACCGGTTCTCTAGGATTTCCACAGGCATTTCACATCACTTCCTACCAGCTAATTGGTACCAAATCGGGACAATGCCATCATTGTATATTAGATTGATGAAGTTATTTCTCTTATTCAGCAGAACTTGACCATCCTTCTGATATACCAATGATAACGTCTGAGTCAATATGGTCAACGTATTATCCTCAAAGTTACATTTAACTCCGCATTTGCATAGAAACTCTGTTCCAATAAGAATATCATAGTTTTGGCTGGGCAAAACTGTTGCAGGCGTAGATACCACTAACAACCCAAATCATAATGGCAACGCACTATATGCTCCACATGAGATGGTGTGTTTGGCCCAGCTGTCCCATATTCTTCTTATGTTCCAAGTCTGGTGAGATCTCCATTCTCTTCACCAGCTTGGTCAAGACAATATTGATGGGCACTCTGCTGTTGACAATTTCCCTCACTCTTACTTGAATCACTTGTATGTCTATATATGTACAATAGGAGTATTGCAATATAGTGTTTACTGGGTTATAGCGGCATTATTAGCCAAATCTAGGGTGTGAATAATTTGCGCTGATAAATCAGGAAATGATTCCTTTAACACGCTGAGTGGGATTGACAAATTGGCCTCATCTAATAAGACTTCCGATGATTCTTCAGGATCTTGGCGGTTTATATCTTGTCTGCCAGTTGTCAGACATACAGCTGGGCAACTTACTTGATTATCTCGGGGTCAATACTCTTCACCCTGGCTCTGGTCACAGCATTTACATCCAAATTGATTTGATACTGCTTATCCTGCTCATCATCTATGAACAGATCACAGATATCAATTTCTTCAGTCCTAATGTAAGGAGGAACAGGATTCTACACAGCTCTAGACTGTTCCCCATCTAGGCTGTGGGATCTTTTCCTGATTCCTTGGTGGCTGCTGAATCTTTCACCTGAACTACGTTTATCTGCTCCTTCAGCTTCTTACAGTGCACAACAAAATGTCCTTTCCCGCCACATTGGTAGCAAACCTTTTCCTTCTTATTCAACCATCTGAATTATTCAGGCTTATTCCTCGCTCAGCTTGAAGTTAGTCTCTTTAGCTCCTTTGTTTCCATCATGAGATTCGGATTGTGTAATTGATTAGATTTGAAGCTTCTAATTGGGGCATTGAATGTCGCTCCCAAAATCTTCAAATTATCTACCATTTGTAAGGTAGTTATTTCTATCACGAACATGGAAGAAATCATATGATGCAAATTGCAATAGGGCCAAAGGGCCACTTGCAAGGCTATTCTGGCATTGAAGTCATCCAGTACTTTCACTCCAACCAGGATCTGCGACTCCTGGTAAAACTGATCCACAAAGCTTACTATAGACTTGTCTTTTTTACTGGATTCCCATAAATTCCTGCCTGCGGTTCAGCATGCATGGCAGACTCCCAAACTCTTTCATGATGGCTGCCTTTGCCTCAGCATACAACCAGCTGTCTCACTCCAGGTAGGATAACACTAAGTTCTGACATTCTGTGTCTTAGCAATTCATGACTGTCAATGCCTTTTGACAATCCCCATAGCCATACATGGTCATATCAAACAGTTGGAAAAATGCTAGGGCATTATCCCAATGGAACGTTGGCAATTTCGGCGTTGCCTTAAATTCCATCGAGTTATTTCTGACTGATTCTCTCAGTTCAGCTACTTTGTTAACTTGAGGAGTGACTTTGGGTGTCATCTCCAAAATGGCAGCAAAAGTGGGTGACATGTTCCTTGGGGTATTCAAATTCCCAAGTTTTGTGTGAGGACTTCTTTCTTTGGCATCGCTTGCCATATCTAGCTCATAAACACATTTGTGAGCTTTAAGTTCCTCCACCTGTCTGATTAGTCATTCTATATCCACTCCAAAATTTCTCAAACAAATGCAACTCACTTCTCACTCTATAATCAGATATAAGACATCTTGAACAAGGACCTCTTCTTTCTTCTTCAACGAAGTTACTTTCCCAAGTAACATATTCCTGAAGGTTGCAACGTTATCTATCCCTTCCTCCACCTTGGCAACTCGTTCCTCCAAGGCTGCGAATTTCCAGTGATCCGCTGAGATTAGAGCATTCTGGTTCACAGTGGCTAAGTCAGTCCACAGTTTGCATAACTCATCTTTGTATGACATTCTTATAAATTCTTCAACTCAACTACCCTTGTAGTGAGCACCTACTTGTAAAAATTTACTTAAGGGTTATTATCAACATCAACCCTAGTATCCTGTTTACTGCATAGGTTCAGTTTCCTCATGCACTTCGTTGCATTGTCTAGTATAATAGATTATTGTTTGATAATAGTATGATGACTATTATCCGTAATTGAGTATGATTCTTATATTGGCCCAATGCTTGGCCAGTATTTTCGGCTAAATACATTTGATTTCATAATTGTAGGGATTCATTCTCTTGTTCTGTCCAACCCGATCTTTGCTGAGATTCCCAGGTGACAGTCTCTTTGCTCCAACACAAAGTTGGTAGCAATCCCCATTCCTGTCTCCTTCTAGATCCCCAATCAGATCTTTACTCTTTTTCTCTAAAAAGTCTTCCAATTATCACACACATATTTAATATCTTGGGAAGAATAGCACAATGGAAGCTGATGATAGTTTACATCTTAAACTATATACCAGATAATAATTTAGAACTATCTATCTGTTCTCATATCTACTCCTCTTTTTAATATAGTGAATCCTAGGGAATTTATAGTGGGGATTCAGTCATCTAACCCTTAGTTGACACCTCTTTGATAAAACGGCAGCAGTTCCATTGAATTATTCATCCTCATTTTGGCAGCTATGGTCTTCCCCATCCTAGATAGGATTCTGTCATTAAACATCGTCGAGACCTAAATGGAAAGTTTCAGAAAACGTGTCCCTAACGTTTTACTCTCGATTCAAGTGAACCAACCTTATTTGGCTAGTGACCTGCTCAGGTAATGAGACTTATTACCCATTAGGCAGGTCACACACCAACTGATCAATTCGCTAGTTGCAGGTAGCATCGCTTGCCTCGCAACTTGCTATTCATTCCCAATAAGTTGGTTTTGAAACTTGACTGATCCCAATTGTTACACCTGATAGTTAATCACTATCAGATGCCCCTATTTCATTGTCAACTCTGCCCAATGAGATCTTAAGTATTCATCCAGATTGATCCCTGATGGATATGACCATATGAATATCACAAAATCTCCTAAACGTAGTTACTATGAAACTTAGGCCAACTGATTTCCAATTCACCTCGCCTTAGGGATTTTTCCCCTAGCGATTCCAGGTAATCTAGCAAGCTGGGAATATGGGCAAAAATTTCCAGCACACGTGATCCCGAGTTTTAATGAAATAATGGTGATCTGAGGAGTCATATCTGTAGTTTACCATCCAGAGATTAACAGACTGGTAGAGCGGGTCAATAGAACACTGTCTGCGACGCTGAGGTATCTAGTCACAGAATGAACTTATTCATGTGGAACGTACCTTAGTTCAGTGACATTGCATATAATATAAGTTATACAGCAATGGAATAACACCATTCAAGTTACTATATAGAAGGAAGGCCTCATTGCCGCTTATTCTATATTTGATGGTAGAACAAACATTGGAGATGAGTGCCAAGCAGTACCTGTTCCATTTGTCAAATATCCCAATCAAGATGCAATCACAAGCATTAAATACAACCTTAAAGAAAAGGATTAAGGCAAAAATGATGGACGATAAGAACTTACTAGCCTTAACAGAATACCATATAGAAGAAAAAGCTGCCTATTGCAATATGCAAGGTTTCAGGAGAATGAAAAAATTAGAGGCATTGTGTTTGGGTCCATTTGAGATTATCACCAAGACAGTTATGGATGCCTATTCCATCAAAAAACTCATGGATGGAAGGATTGTTGGAATCAGGGTTTTTTGCATGTTCGCAGGTGCTGAATAGCCCCTGATTTCAGAAATAAGGCTGGAGAAGTTTTTATCTCAACTTAAATAAATAAAGAAAGGGGGTTTATTACCACTAAGTAAAATTATAAAACTTAAAGCTTGTAATGAAAGTTGGTTTTTATAAATTTTTATTAGTAGTTGCGAGCAGGTAAGAAGTAACCCATATATATTTGAACTAATTAGTATATAAACAAAATCGAGGATTGTGAAGCAAGATAGTTGATTAATCCACTATTGGCTTCAAGACTATTTAGGAAGTATGAAGGTTCGACCTATAAGAACTATCAAAGCTCTCCTTGCTTTGTCAGAATAGCTGTTGGAGAGTTGAGAGTTGGTAAAACAAAGCCATGAGGTTTCGTTTTAATATATAAGCCAATCACCATGAGAAAATAAATTTCACCTGGTGTGACGCCCTCAAGTACTATAAAAGGGTTTTTCTCCATGCTAGAGATTGCAGTGAATTAAGTATAGAATGTGGGGAGACCTTTGGATGGCTTCCTGTTGTTTTTTAGTGATTCAGCATAATCTTATCATTACAAGTAGACCTATCTGGCTGAAGAGAGGGAGTAATTACCTTAATCCAAGAGGCCAGATTCCACCAAGAATTCGATAGGTCTTTTGTATAATTTAAGTCGGAGTTATATTCCTCCAAACTATTCTTATTTTCAAGTCAAACAACCTTTTTTCCAACAACCCCTTTATAGAATGGTGGGGGGAGAATAAGGGCGAAGAAACTGACCATGAACTCTGTTGATCACAGGTACTGAAGCAAGTGACTTGATATAATATTCTTCATCCCTTTTGTAGATGATGGCAAGTGGCTTTTCCCAGATAGACCCTAGCTCCTCATTTCTAGGAGTAATACGGTTATGATAATATAAAACCAGGTCAGAAATCTAAAAAAGGTTAGAGGTGATTCGAATTCATTAGCTGCTTGATCCTCTTTGGTGACAATTTTAGCTAGGTTAGTCATATCTTTAGACTGTAGTTGGATGATATGTTAGGCAAACTTCCTCATGGCCTTGTCTAGGTCATCAGTCCTGGATGAAAAGATATCTTTTGCCCACAGGGCAGGTATGCCAGGTTCCCAATTATACAACACATGGAAAGGAGACATTTGTAGAATTTGATGATAGCTAATGTAATAGGCCATGAGTGCAATGGGCAAAAACTGATCCCAATGCAGAGAGTCGGAGGTGGCCATTTTTTGTAATTTGGATTCTAAAGTTATATTCGCCCATTCTACAGTCCCGTTGGTTGGAGGGTTGTAAAGCGCGGAAGAATGTTGCTTGATTCCCATTGACGTGTCCAGATATATAACCACTTGGGAAGTAAAATTCTTCCCATTGTTGTATAGGAGGACAGGTGGGCAACCATGGCGGGTGAAGATTGATTGGTGGAAAGTTGCGGTAGTTTTGGCAGTTTGGGCAGGGAGAGACAAATCCTCAATCTATTTCTTAAAGTGGTCAATACCTTACCGAATGTAGCAATTCCCGCTGGTGGTCTGGTTATTGTTCTACCAATTTTAAACTAATAGTGTGATAAGTTTTCTGAGGGGTAGTGGGTTAGTATTGGTATTTGGTCTTAAAGCGAGATTGCTTTTTACAGGTTAAACAGGCATCCAAGACTTTAATAATAGATTCCATGATACCAACTCAATAGCTTCATTCTTTGATCCACTCATAAGTATTTCTCACTCCACTTTACCCAAGGGTTGAGTGGGATTCCAAGATCACCGGTACAAGCTCTGAAGGTCGCAGATAGGGCAGCCATTTTACTCCTACCTGCTTATATAACTTATCGTTTTCCACCTTAGTGTTTCGGAAATGTAATGCTAGCTTTTTCTGGACAGGGTCATCCTCATTTTCCCAAGCTTCAGGGGTCACAAGGAGATCATATAATCTCCTCGCTTCACTGTTGTCCAGATGAAGGATAGGCGGCTGAGTTAAACCATCCACATTCATATGACGCATCCCTGCTTGGTGCTTAATTTTCGTGTCATAATGTTTAAGTTATAGGGCCCATCGGCCTACCGTCTGATGGGATTATTCATGTTTTGTAGCAATTTTATGAAGGATTAATCAGTAAACTCAGTGAAGGTAGTGCCATATAGGAAAGGGTGGTAATGTTTAACAGCAGCTAAGACAGCAAGGCACTCCTTTTCAGTGAGACTGAAGTTATGTTCAGCTTTTGACAACAGTTTGCCAAAGTAGGAGACCTGATGATCTACGCCATTAATGTACAATTGGGTCAGGACGGCTCCAACGGCATAATCTGAGCATCAGTGAACAATATGAATGGTTTCCCATAGTTTGGGTGGCGTAGAATAGGGCGTTGCTGAAGAAAATTCTTTAGTGGTTCAAATGCGATTTCTTATTCTGGACCCCAATAAAAAGGGGTGTTTTTTGCCAATAGTCAGACGAGAGGCTCGCTAGCTGGAGAACTTAGGATGAATTAATGGTAATACCCCATCAAACCCAGAAATACCTGAACGTTCCGTAGGTTCTTAGGGTCAGGCATCTTAACAATAGCTTCTTTTTTTATCTTGTAATAACTAGATCCCTTCCTGGAAGATAGCATGTCCAAGAAAATCTAGCTTCTTTTGGAAAAAGGTGCACTTTGACAGTTTCAACTTGATGTTAGAAGCACTTAGGCTTTATAAGACTTCTTATAAATGATAGAGATGATCTGTGAATGTTGCTGAAAAGACGGTGATGTCATCAAGATAGACAATCACACAGCTTAGCTTGAGGTCCCGCAGTTGTGATCCATGCACGTTGGAAGGGTGTAGCGCTTTTCACAGCCCTTGAGGTAGGCGTGTAGGCTGAAATAAGCCTTTACTACAAATGAGAGAACACTTTTTACTGATCTTGAGGAGAAAGATCCATTTGCCAATATCTGCTGGACAAATCATTGCTGAGAAGAATTTTGAGCCGGAGAGTTGTATAAGAGCATCATCTATGCGGGGGATATGATAGCTGTCTCTATTAGTGAGGTTAAACAGGTTTGGTAGTCCATGCTACCCGATGACCTCCATTATTCTTTTTGATCAAAAAGAGAGGGGACGCCCAAGGGCTTTGGGAAGGCACTAATAACCCAGCGTCTTATAACTGCCTTGAGCTCAACCCTCATTTGAGCTCTTCAACCTTAGACTTACGGTAAGGTTTAGATCAAATAGTTTGAGCATCACCAACATCAATGGAGTGGCTCCATCCCTTCATATTCCCATAATCCATCTCGTTATGGGAGAAAATACCGCTATATGTATTCAATAGATAATGAAGCTTTTCTTTCAATTACTATCACATTTTAGTAATAAGATTCATTTCAAACAGTACAAATTGATAATTAATACCAGGTGAGATGAGCATGAATAGTAAAAAATAAAAAATGGGCGAATGTGGTAAAGGGCAGCGGACCTGGATCTGCACACCCAAAGGTACCAAGCTCACAAGAACAAATGAAAGTATCAGTAAAAACTAAAAACCTGAGGTGGTGCAACCAACGGGTTTCGTGATTTTTTAGTAGAATATTGTAGTTAGATGAAAGTATCCCACTTGAAACCACTGTCATTGGTGGAACACAGGATATGAGTATTCAGGTGCGTATAAACACCAACAATTTGGGAAAAGTTTGGTGAAGTCCAACCTATATTTTCCCGCATGTGGTGTACTTAACAACCCATACTATCCGCAAAGGTTGGGTAGACCTTGGGTTTGAAACAGCAGAAGAAGCAAATGAAGCAGCGAAGGTCAGAGTGGTACTTGACCTTCCCAATGGTCAGCATTTGGTATCAACCAAATGCACACGTTGGACAGAATTCAAAGATACTTTCATAAACTTCAACTACCTTCCAACTACATTGGTGCACACAGTGGTCGAATGACATCTCCAGGAAGGCTTGGAAGCCTATGGAAAAATTAAACAATTCAAAATGCAAAGATTCCAGATGATGCCAACCCTTAGACTGGAAGGCAATTGCAATCATTTCCCCAAACCAGGAGATAGAGGAGTATATTACAAAAATCTCCCACGTTGCATCCTTTACTATTGATGGGAAAAAATCCCAACTTTTCCGTGCAACAGTCAAGCGTGCACCCCCATATGAAACAACTTCCAGGCCTTTGGGCACAAGATTGATGCTTGTACAATAAAAGAAGGCCTAAGAGAAATGGAATTCCGTGAGGAAGAAATAGTCGAAGATGACTCAGAGTACACCAAAATCACAGATACACACAAGCGTTCAACTGGGGATAACACAGGCAATATAGAATAATTGACCCAATTTCCCTGAAAGAACGAAAAATGGGCAAATAAGCTTGCAAACTGCCATGGCCAAGTCAAAGGCATTGGTGGAATCATCCATCTCACCAGAACAGATCCAGAAGATATGGATGAACTTGAAACAATGAGCCAATCAAATCCCGTGGAAAACCAAACAACCAATCTAACAGAATGGATTCGGTGGAACCTGATTTGGACATAAATGCGGCAAAACAGGGGTTCAGCACACCCCCCAAAATTGCGGAGCATAACCCAGTTATGAGCAAAAACAACAATGGAACGTGAAAGAGAAAAATGTGGCCAATAAGAGCACTTAAGTGCACTGAAATGATAAATTGAAAACCAGCAATTGCAAGAGAGGAGCAAAAACAGTGACAACAAAAGGGGCAGAATACACCCCAGCTCCTACTCATGGTTATGCTATCTGAAGAAGAGGTGCAATGGAGAGTAATAAGAGCGAGGAAGTAGGTCCGGGGGGCCCTGATAACCACTCCTGAGGCGCATCAGGTATCTCAGTAGAGATAGGGATGCTGAACATAACAGGACTCAAGGCCTTAACGTCCTGGGCCAAGAAATTGAGTCTCCTGCAAAACCCACCTGTGGATATCCTGGAGGTGCAGGAAACTCACTATCCACAGGGAAAGAAGGAGGCATGGGAAAACATGCTCCTCCCAAAAATATCGATTGGTCACAACACTGTGGGGTGATAGTCGCGTGAACCAAAACTTTATATTTAATTGTAAAAATTCATTCCTGGATGGCCTCGTAAAGGCTGATACCAACTCATGCCACAAAGAAGTGCACACAATAGCAAGTGTGTATGCACCAAACTGTGCACTGAACTGGTAAGAGTCTTTAACAGCTCAAACACAACTTCATCTTCCAGCAAACTCTTTTGCCATGGGAGACATGAACTGCTGGATTAACTCAGATACTGACTGATGGCCATACACAACGAAGGTATCACAAGGGCAAGTGAAACTTCACGTGCTAAAGGCCACCCTAGGACTATATGATCTGCTATCTAAAAGGTCACCCCTACTACAGAACATGACACGCACACATACACAATGGTTCACTTATCTCTATGTCATGGATATACCTAATACTCACACCAAAAACTTTCAAATCACCAAATTCATAAATTTAAAACCACAAAAATTGAATTTTCCGACCATTGGCTAGTTTTGGTGTCCTACAAACCAGTGGAAACAACTACCCAAGCACCCAGTTGGTGCAGAATATGCCCAGAAAAGTTTATTTATTTATTTGAGGTATGCCAACCAGGGGATGGACAGTACCAAATCAAAACACCAAAAACGAACAAAATAAAACAAAACTACTAATCAAGTGGGAAGCGGAAACCGCTAACCCATCATGGCAGAGGGTAAGGAGGGGTCAGGGGAGTGGTCCTCAAAAAGACCCTCCCTGATCATGGGATGTTGGTTACAGTACCAGATCTGAGCAGAGAGCCAGGGCTTTGGGGCATCTGCATAGTGGGGGTGGAGGTCTGCAAAGTAAGAGTTTTCCACTTCCTCATAAAGATGATGATGGGAAAGTGATTCAACAAAAGCTGCGAGGAGGATTTCAGCTTCTTTTTGGGATTTGGGAAGTTGGGTGAAAAGATAGACACTGTGGCAGGTGATTTCGGCTGAGGGGTTGAATGAAGCAAGTGTTGCTACATTCATAACAGCAACTTCAGCATCATTGAATAGTTTTGAGATGTCACTGCAGACGGATTCAGGGAAGTCAAGGGGGAAGAATAGGGTGGGCAGGCCATGCTGGAATTGAGCCACTGACTGGGCTACTGCTGTGCATAGTTTTGGGCACTGAGGAGAGGCTACCGCAGCTAAGGCGAGCTGGTGGTCACTTTGGAAGGAGGCTGTATTAGGCAGAGGAGCGAAATGGCGAGGGGTAGGGGTTTCATCAAAATCAAGAAGGAAAAATTCCTCTCAACCATAATCAAATTGACATAGAGGTTGACCTGTATGCTTACTAATGAGGACATTACCTGATTCGTCAACCTCAGCCATTAGATCCCATGGATTTTGGTTCACAGGAATAGTGGCATTCGAATTTGGGTGGGTGGGATTGGGCGAATGGGCGGCTGCTTGGGTGCCAATGGTGGTCCAAGTATTGCTCTGATTGGATGGGGTGGATTTAGATGGGAGAGTGAGGCTGGAGGTTTTTGGGGCTGATTTTCCACGCAGGCCCACTGAACGAGATTAAAGGGTGGGAGGGGGCAGCAAAGCGCCCCATACTGAACCTCCAGAGTGGGGCTCAGAAGCCGTAGCAGCGGAATTGGCCTGAGGGCACGCTTTTTTTGCATGGTTGAGGCCAAAGCAGAGGGGATAAATCTGCTTACAATTATTGACCCAAGCCCAAAAGAAATGATCAGGTGCTGCAGCCACATTAGCGTAGGGTGTGATCTGTTGGGCTATGGCAGGGTGGTGTGTGATGATGGTGGCTGTTGCATCAGGAGCAGCAAGGCGCTCTGCACCAGATGGAATGGCAAAGACGAGGTTGGGCTGAGTGCCATAAGCCATAAGCCCTGTGACCAACTGGTCATACAAAACCTGGGGTGGGAGGTGGGATGGGAGATTTTCAAAGGATACCACCAGGGTGGTGTCTGAAGGGAGGCGAGTACAGGTTGTGGGAATGGGGGTATTTTTATAAATTAGAGGAGTTTGCGCTGCCACTTCAGCATCCTCCTCAGATTGGAACCCAACATCAAATTAGCCCTCAAAAGGGCAGAAGTCTATAAAGCCAGCCGGCGTAAAGGCCACAGTGGCTAGGTCAATAATTGCCTTATCAGCATATGGGAACAAACGCCCATAGTCCACTCTGAGGCAATAGCGAATGGCGGAGCGAGGGAGGGCGAGAGGATGGGGGTGAGAAGGGTGGACGCGCTCCAGGTGGAGCGCTAAGTCCCGTGGGGGGAAAATGGCTGGATGCAGTGGGTGGGCTGTTTGAGCCTGTCCAAACCGCTTGCCCACAGGGTGGAAAATGCTAGGTAGGGGTGCACCGCTGCCCCACACCGGGGTGGCAGGCGGCGGAGATGAGGACATCAAAGAATAGTCTTGGGAAGATGGCTGTGGATAAATAAAACTAAAATTTTAAAATCGCTCAAAAGTTACTTCAAGCGGTAGAACAACTTATGCCCAGAAAAGTTTAGCTGACTCAGAATTTTAAATTCTGGATGGTGAAAATAACCTCAACACAGTGTCTAAAACACCTTTCTGTTTGGACCCTTTAATTACCTGGGAAAATTTCAAAAAATCAACAACCCAACAGATTAGACACACAATGTCTAGAAGATACAGGGCAGCTTCAGCCATTATCAAGCACACATTGACCGAAATCAATCACCTGGAAATCAATGTCCCACGCACAGGGTACAACCCTGGACGGGTTCCCAAATGGGCAGAGGTTTCTGCTCGGTTAAACACCCTGATACGCGAACACCAGCACCATAATGGGTTTCAGTATAGAGCAAAAACATAAAAGATGCTGATACCTGCTTGAGCTATATTTTATGTCAGTTCTTTGAAAAAATATGACAGCTTGCACACAGGTTCAACCAGACAGATCCATAGCAGAAACACCCAAAGAAGTTGTGATAAAATTACAAAGTTTATATATGAACTTATATATAGAATTTAAACTGTTTGAACCAGAAAAAATTGAAAAATTCCTCACAAATGCAAATATTGACACTGCAGCTCAAAATAGGAACTTATTTAACCTAATATCATGCGAGAAACTATGTAAAGTAGTACGCAGTGCACCAAAAGGAAATGCCCTTGACCTGATGGGTTTCCCTATGAGTTATATAAAATATTTTACTAAAATATCTAAAAAAAATTTAGCTTCCATGAAAAAAGTGTATTATGGAAACATGCCTCCTGCTTGGAGGCAAAGAAGCTTACACTGTCACTTTATTCAAATAAGGAGACAGACTAAACCTATCAATTGGCGCCCAATCTCTCTAACCAACATTGATACCAAAATATTCACAATAATTATGGCCAAACGACTAGGATAAATTGCAACTAACGTGATATCCCCATCACAATATGGATTTGTTCCAAGAAGATCCATATGGGACAATATCTACACAGTTGCAGATATGCGCCAGTCTAAAGCCTCTGGAGCGCTTGTCTTTTTAGGCTAACAGAAGGCATACAACAGGGTATATCTGACCTATCTCAGGGCCTGCCTTCAAAAATTCAAACTTACAAAAAGATTTATAAACTGGCTGATGTTGTTCACAGAGTCTGCCATCATGGCTGTGCGTGGAGCAGGTTTCTTAACTAACTCAGTTTTTTCCACAGAGAGTACTCAAATGAGAACCCACTAAGCCATCTACTATACAGTTTTAGTCTGTATCCTCTAATCCAGAATACAAATACACTTCTCAATGGAATCAATGTCAAGGGCCAACCACCAATTAAAATGATGGCCTTCGCTGATGACTGTGTGGTGGGAATATCCAACAACCTGGATGCTTTCTGAATTGAAAAGATAATATAAGAATATTCACCCATAAACAAAGAGTCACTTAACACTGAGAAAGCGGAAATCATACTCCTGGAAATTTATCAGACCCATTGGACGTCATCTACCCTGGGTCAACAAACATATACCACATAAAGACTCTTCACCAGACATAGGAGGCGAAGATCAGCAGCTTCCCCACTGAAACTTCCCTTCACTACAAATCTGACAGCTAGACCTGTCCTCACTTGGGAGTATGGTTGAAAGCAGGAGGTTACGCCAACTAAATGATAGAAAATTAACTTCTGGACAAAATAACATGAAACATTGCCTCATTACATGGACATTAAACAGGTCTAACAGAAGGGTCACAATAGCCAACTCCATGATACTATCAATCATATGGTTTACTGCTCATGCAATTGCTTTCTCACCGTCCTTCTTTAATAAAAATCACGCCTTATTATAAGGATTTTCTAGTCCAATCACAACCCCCATGTAAAGCTTTTTGACCTTATTTGGCTCTAGGAGGAACGGAAGTATGGGGCTAACTAATTATGTAGAGCAAGCAACCCATATACTAGGATCCTGGATAGCTCAGGTGACTAGCTCAGATCTTCCAAATATACATTGGGCCAGAACAACAAGATATAACTTTACACGAGCACTCAATTTAAGAAAACCAGATCACCCAAACACATTAATAAAGTATTTGGCGTCTCATCCTATAGCTGCAGGACCACATGGCACTCCTGCACACTTCAAACGAATACTTCTAGCCATGAGAATAGCAAAATGGAAGATTCACATATTTGGCCAAATCTGTCACCGAGAATGCCCAAGGATAACTCACAGACAGGAAATTAATGGCCAAATAGTCACAGATAAGATAATGTGTAGAAATCCGGGTACCATAGCTAGGATTGATTACCTTGATCACATGGATAAACCATACAACCTTGAGACCCAAAGAAGAGTCAGGAGATACACACATCACTCACTACTTCAACCCAGGATAAGTGCACATGTGTGGAGATGCATGAGGAGTATATACCGCATAGAAGAACAGTTAAATGCAGCCCATTCCTCATGTACAATATGTGTTCAATATGGAATACTAGTACACCGTTTATAACAATGTCAACATCAGTGTCTATATGGAAAGAGGTCATGCGCCTATTCCTCCAAGAAAGTGGACAATCATTCAGTCTAGATAGGAACATGTTCACTATAAACATGGAGTCACCTATCCATCCATCCCTCCGGGCGTTAATAGTAGCAATAGCACTATGGACGATCCATATGATATACTGTAATCGCTTACAGGAGCAACGCCTACAATCCAAGATGCAATAAATCGCTTCCACTGCCATATATTGGAACATTTCCAAGCATGGCTGTTTAGAAAGATGAGCTCACTTAACAAAAGGATAATCAATACATGGTTCCCCATATGGTTCCTAAATATTGACACTTTCCTTTACTCATGCTGCATCCAAGGATAAGCCAGCATAAACCACCTACCTCCTAAACTTGGTGGTACTGGAGACAACAAGAGGGGCTTCAAACCCTCTGGGGTGTCTTTGATTTTCACAGTTAATTAGTTTATCCTCACTATATCAGCATGCTCGTCCCCTGGTCGACCTTCCCTGAATAAATAAAGATCCAATAGAGAATGAAATTGTTTAAGCTCATCTGGGGCTAGGTCATAGGCTATTGGACGTTAGGCAGAGTACATACCATCTGGTCATTAAGTAAACTCATATCAAACATTGACATAAAAAGTAGAAACTGTTAATTTCATCAAAGGGAATTAGTAGACCTTTACTTATCTCTTGATGTTTTTTGACAATGATGAGTTTATTGGTACGGCTCCCCAATATGATACTAATGGATTGTTGAGAAGCTAGTTCTAGTATACCTGTCAACGCCTAGAGATCCAAAGCACTTACTCCATCAATGCTAGTTATGTGTAGCACACAGGCTTGGGGGATCTGTAGTTTAATGTTGGTAGCATCCACCCGTTGTTCACCAGCCTTGATACTGTCTCCTCTGCAGCATAAAATTGGAATGCCATCTGAAGCATCCACCAAATTGGGAAACTTCTGTGTTGCATCCAGAGGTCGTGTGAAATAAAGGTAAAGCAGAGGAAAGGTATTTAACTAAGCAGTAGTATTCTATTTTACTGGGTTCTTCATTGGTAAAAAGTAGAGATACTTCATAACCAAGTAGGGAGAGGTGACCCTGTTTCATATTGATTATACCATAATACTAAATCATAAACTACGTGACAATAAGCATTTCATAAGCGTTATTATCCAAAGCCACAATAGGAGCTGCCAGGATGAGCTTCGTAATCCAAATAGGCAAAAAGGAGTAGGCTTTAATAGCATGGGTGTTGTTGGGATCTGCAGTTCAAAACTCCTGCGTACACTCAAAATCAGGAATTAGCTTACTCTTCTTGATCAGCTTGGATGAGAGAACATTCATGAGAAATGCAGTGTCCAAGATATCCCTAACCTGGACAATTGAATAGCGAGCTCTACATTAGTCATAGTCCCGCTAAAGTTAGAGGGAAGATATAATACTTATTAAGACTGAGAGTAGAGGAAAGTTTCTTAGCTGTCTCAGGATAGTTATTATTAATGAACTGTAGGGTATGAACATGAATTGGTCAGATCAACGAAACAATAAACTGGTCAGCATCGGTAGCATTATCTATAACCTCAGGGCACCACTGCACTTGATTAAGGTAGGTTTCATGAGGGTCATGGCTTTATTTACTCCCTCAGGTATAGCCAATTCAGTATACCTACTTCAACAGGGGCTCCTAGGAATTAATAACCAAAGTCTCATAGCCCCCTTCAGAGTTGTCATCTGAAGGGTTGTCCACACACATTAGGTGGATATGAGAAGAGCTGTTGGAGGTGGAGGCCATAACTTTAGTAGCTGGGGGACCATCTGCAGCGATGATCATTGGAGGGGGAGGTGGCTTAACTTGAGAAGCCTTGTCCGTGACTCATGATTATTGAGAGGGGCTGGAATTGGAGGGAGAGGTTTGGGCTTCCTCACGGCTGAAAGGTTTGGATTAGAGTTGTCTGGAGGAGATAGCCTCGTGGAGGGAGCTGCTTTAAATACGCAAGCTATGGATGATCAGAGTATGTAAACTGTGAAGAAAAGTTGTTGATCTTTAGTGACTTGGTCCTTAAACTTAATGTTAGTGGGGGTAATTTCACCTGAGAAAGGGGTTGTGGAATAGTAGCAGGATTGGAAACCTTTTGGAGAGATTTATTGGATATCACAAGTCGATCTTGGTGGCAAGGTGGTGGCAGGGAGAGCTGCCCATTGATGAAGATACACTCTGATTTACTAGCCTAAGAACCTCAGGCTGGCTTGGCGAAGGCAGATCAGGTTTGAGCCGCACACCAGGTGCTGTTCTCAGGGTAGTAACCAACACAGGTGGGGCTATAGGGATCATCCTGGATTCCATTTGTGGCGATATGGTTTAGAAATTCTCAATAGTGAAGATTTAGGGAAATGAACCAACACCTAAAGTAGCCTCATCTTTATAGATATCTGAGACTTCTAGCAGCGCCTCCTTGATATCAAGGATAGTTAAGCCGTGGCGTTTAATGGAGAAAAGATGCTATGCAATGAAGGGTAAGAAGCAAAAAAAATTTTACTGGCAGCAAGGGCATCATCAAGAGGTAACAGTTTAGCAAGTACTAGAGGCTGAGCTTCACCATAAAATAGACTAAAGGTGGTGAGCAATTCACCCCTTTTCATGCTGAGGCACATAAAAGCCTGCTTTTCCTCTTCAAAATTTACATTGAACCAAATTTAGCAGTCAACGCATCCTTAACCTCTGCCCATTTTTTCAGAGTATCCATATGTGGGACCATCGTCACATGAGCCATGCAACTTAGGAGAGGTAGAATTGGCTTGACTTTTGTTGGTCAGTCGCGCCTTCCATGGATAATTTGTAGACATATATAAAAGAATCAATACTACCCTACCACAGGTAAACCTGTCTCTAAAGGTTTGAAAGGCGCTGTTCAAGTTTTGAGGCGTAATAAAGCGTGGATAGTTGCTGTTTAAGGGCAACCATCTGGGGGTCAAAAGCAGCGGGGAGATTGTAAGAATTAATTCCACAATTCCCTTTTTTTAGGCGTTCTTTGCGGTGTACTACCCCCTGTAATGAACACCACTTATTGAATCAGGATTTTGTATAGTTTCGCAGGTGCTGAATAGCCCCTGATTTCAATGGTAAGGAAAAAAAGTTTTATCTCAACTGCCATAAATAAGTAAAAGGTTTTTTATTATCACTAAATTAAATTATAAAACTTAAAGCTTGTAATAAAAGTTGGTTTTTATAATGTTTTATTAGTAGTGGCGAGCAGGTTAAGGATTCTACCTTATATATTGGAATTGCTTAGTATATATGAAAAATTGAGGCTTGTGAAGCAATTTAGTTGATTAATCCACTATTGGTATAAAGCGTATTTTTGGAAATATGAAGGTTTGAACTATAAGATCATTCAAAAACGCCTTGCCCTGTCAGAATAGCTGATGGAGGGTTAAGAGTTGGTAAAACAAAGCCATGAGGTTTCGTTTTAATATATAAGCCAGTCACCACGAGGAAATTAATTTCAACTGGTGTGAAGCCCTCAAGGACTATAAAAGGGCCTGTTCTTAGTGCTAGAGATTGCAGAGATTTGAGTATAGAATGTTGGGAGACCTCTGGATGGTTCCCTGATTTTTTCAGTGATTCAGCATAATCTTATCATTATAAGTAGACCTATTTGGCCGAAGAGAGGTAGTAATAACCTTAATCCAAGAGGCCTGATTCCACCAAGAATTGGATAGACCTTTTGTATACTTAAAATCAGAGTTACACTGCTCCAAAATAAATCTTATTTTCTAGTAGAACAATCATTTATCTGACAAGGATATTGAATTAAGCTTATGCTATATATTAAAAAAGGTGGATTGAAGAAAAAGATAATTAAAAGTTTAATCCCAAGGAACCGCTGAACCATAAAGATGGTTATGTCCTGATGATTTTGGGTATTCCTACAAAGGGATCACCGAACCAAAATAGGTGGTAAAACTAAAAAAATAAGACCTCTGAACCATAGAAAACTGGTAGGTCAGAGTACACCTAGGAACCAGTTTGTTGGAGTAAATAAAAAATATGGACCACTTAACCAAGTGAAGGCATGTCTCATGTAAAAAGAGAAAAAAAAAGATTGATAATACAGAAAAAACATTAAAAATGCATAGAAAAAAGATACATTTTTATAATTTTTTGTTGGTTATCCTCGAGATGGGGATGATTCCGCCCATGTCGCCTCTTGAGGGAGTAATGATGTTCATAGTAGGAGTGAAAAAACCAACAGAACCTATGTGAGATTGGACGCTAGTAAGAGCTAGACCTACTTAAAGCTAAGTTTGTTGAGCGGAGGCTGATCCCTGTGAGAATGTGACTAGGGGAAGAGGGATGTAATATTGGTACTTTCCAAATGCAATACTTGGATCAGGGAGTGAAGCAACAAAATAAGAAGAGGCAGTCAGCAAATAACTTTGAGTAATCCCAATATAGAACAAGAGCCAGAAGATAGGTCTTGAGTGCTTGCCAATAGGCTTTATCAAGAACATTGAACATATAGGCCGGCATCAAACAAGGGATACTAGGTGGGGGTTGCTAATTCATGGCCCCAAAAGAAGCCTTCAGGGGAAAGTACCAAAGGGATGTTAGAAATGAGATAGCTGTGCAAAGAGCAAATAGCATCCTGAAGGTGATGACTATGAGATTCTTGGAAGTGAAAGCATAGTGAGCAATGGAAGTCAGGAGAGTCTGGAAGCATTATGGCCCAACTTCAAAGAACTTGGCTGACAAAACAAAGGGCATAGTCTGCAACATCTCGATCTAGGATGTTTTGAGACTGTAGGGGTTCAGAGCTATTGACAGAGACTACGCTATTTGTATACTCAATTCTGCGTAGGGGAGCTCAAAATGTTTGCAGTTTGTGATGGTAGTTCAGTTGACAGAACAGCTGGTTTGTAAAACTGGCTGAATCATTAAAGGAACTACAGAAGCAGGTCAGATATGGCATAAAAAATTGATCAATAGCGGAGGGATTGCTTCAGGAGGTTCAATGATGATTTTAGGATTATCTGCAAATGGAGTCAAATATATAAGTGTATCAAATTCTAATTTGGGAATTCACAACTTTCAGGAGTCATGAGACTCAGATGGGCCTGAGCATATTTTAACTACATCTACTTTGTAGGAAGCATAGAATCCTAACCAATTTACCACAAAGATAATAATATTCTAAATGAGCGAAAGAAAACTCTACTTCTAAAAGGTCCCACTAATATTTCTAATGGAGGCACCCAGTCAGCTAATGAAGATCTTGTCATTTGGAAGGCTTCAGAATATAGTGCCCTAGCTTAAGAGCTGGATTCAAAGGAAACCTATGTAACCTACCACATCTGTAAATTGATCATCTTAAACAACTTTTTCACAATTATCACACTAAGTTCCTCTTAGGTGAACCAGAATATTTTAGTAGCCTAAGAATATCTCTGATTTTGATTAATAAAATATCTTTCAATCTTCTAGTGTTTTTACTAGTATTCCTTCGGCCTATTTATAAAGAAGACCTTGCCTGTTCAAAGCGAACAGAGTAGCCTCAACAAAGAACTTCCGTTGAGAGATTGCCTTAGGGAACCTGATCCCTAAGAGATTCCGCTTGTCCCAAGTTTGACTTATAATCAAACAGTCTTTGAAGACCCTGACCTTTAGAGAGAATCCAAAGTCCTACAATATGGTGTTCTCTGACAAGTCCTTCCATGGCTCCTAGTGAAGAAATACCTTCAGTATGATAAATTTCAGTGAAGACAGCCCTCCCAGTTGAGGAGAATATGAGTTTAATCCGATTGGTTGCTATTGATAATCAGAATGTAACACTACCTCAACTGCAAGAACTTGAGTTCCACAAAACCATGATTATATCTACTTCAGTTCCCGATGAATCTATCTACCAAATTAGGCTCCCAATGTCGTCCAAAAAGTTCAAGAGCTTCTAGGTGAAATTGCAACCCCTGGTGAGGAACTAGTCATAGCAGCTCTACCTTGACTAAGCAATTTTCCAATTTATTTCCTCAGCAGAGCTTTCAAGCAGTGACATAGGAGAAGACCATACATAAGCCTAACTCCAACAACTTTGTACATCCCGCCTTACATCAACAAATGCAGTTTCTTGCACTCCACCACAAGGAGATGAAGTGACATCTAGGATTGACCCACCAGATTCACTCTTAGCTCCTTGATTTATACAACGCTGCATCATTTTGGCTGAGATAATTGGGAGGCTATTTTAAGTAACTCTCAGGAGGTCAAAAATATCCAGCACCACCTTGCTCAAATTGACACTGGAATTAACCAATACTTGCATAATGAATTTGACCAGTGGATGGACCAGTTTGCCACTGGTATGGATCAAATTGTTTAACGCTCTTTATCCAGTCTACTTGACCAAATTAATGAAGATTGTATAGCAACTGATTTTCAACTTGCCAATTTGTTTATCTGTATTCAGCAGCTGAGTAAACGACTTATAACAATGTTAACTCCAGAAGTTACAGTACAACCTGAGGCTCCCAGAGGAACAATACCTAGTGGGGAAGGGGAACAAGGTCCTCAGGGCCTGGAGCTCCCCAAAGTCCTTCAGGTGCATTTACACCTGCCAGATCATTCTTCAATGAAGACCACGAAGCCTGACTTAAGGACCTTGAGTGACGGCTGTTATTAGTGGCTTGAGGTGCTGATATGACTATTGAGGGGAGCATGTGGATGCTGATTTGACCTTCCTCACCTTGTACAACCTTTATGTGAAGTTTATGGGTACATGTGCCAATATGGTCGCTTTCCAAAACTAATAAAATTGTCACATCACACAAATGATTACCATACTTTAAACAATTAAAGCTAATCAGGATGTACTATCTGAGCAATTAACCCAACAGTCTGAGGAGTTCAAGTGTCTCCGCCAACTTTTAAATTCTAAGGCTACCTTTAAGCATGTCAATGGATGCTAAACCACTATCCAGGATGACATGGATGAAATCTGCTGTCAGTTTGATAGGACTATCCCATGCACTGATATAGGTACCACGGAGCCCACTGACTCAGAGCACCCACTCTCTCCTGCCGTTCATGTCCTCCCTGAACCTGTTATAAATAATAAACCTACTTTTAAGGAGAAGTATGTCCATGGGGCCGAGACAATCCAGTCATACCTCTTTGTATATGAAGGCACAATGGAGCCACTTACCAACTGACAAAAGTGCCAGTTTATAAAAACCTGTCTTGATAGTAAGGTATGAGAAATTATGATGTCTTGTTTAGAGATTTGTGTTGGATTTTAGCCTTTAAAGATGCTCGCTTGGTGCATAATATGCCAAAAATAGCAATAGGAAATATATACCATGAATATTATAAAAAGAATCATTTTTAAAAATTACTAAAATTAGGTTTTAAGTTTTTATTATGAGCTGCAGGGATAAGGTGTAAAACGATCCCCTTTATACTTGAATGTTCTGTTTTTAAAGTATTTGGAGGATTGGGGAAATTTGAGGATATGTTTGGAATAGCTTAGCTTAGTCCAAATTAGGAAACATGGGGAACAGCTTATAGGAACTTGGGATACTTGCTTCATGTTAGCAGAACGATAGAAGGGGAATTATAATTGGCCAAAAAATACTTGTGAGGTATTGATTGTATGAACTTTATCCAATCCCTGTTCAAGGAAATTAGTTTACCTTGGGGAACCCCCGCCAAGCCTATAAAAGGGGGGGTCCCACGTAGGTGCGTTGAAGGAGTTGGTAATGAATGGGGGAATGTCTTCCAATGGTCGCCCAAAAATCAGCTGGGTTGTCAGAGTAATCTGACCATTCAATTTTCCATTTATTGCCCGTGCAGTTTGAAAAATGGTGTTTCCCCAATTAACAGGGTTTAACCATGAATCAGCCAGGGTTTTTTGGCCAATATACTCAATTTTGTTATTATTCATTTCGCTCTTAGTATCATCACAAAATTGCAAAAGACTGACATTTCACCCTTTTGGCTGAATTTGACCCAAAACATTCTTATTTTTCAGCTAAGAGGGCAAATGTCCGACAATATTCAACACTTGGGAAGCTATTAAGGAGGCCCTTATCAAAGATTATGGCAGTATCTTGACCCTCTATAACTGCAAACATGCTTTTATGCTTATCTACCCAAGACGTAGTGAAAACCATATTGTATTTGCAGAACGCTTCTATCTTAAAACCCAGGCGTTAGCTTCCTGTGACAGGGTTACCTTGGATGATGCCGTCTCTGCAGTTCTCACCGCTTTCCAACACAGTACCAACTAAGTAAATTATTTCCAGGATGTTCATGAAGATTTTTAAATTTATCCTTGACATTAAGGATCTAATAATGGAATTACCTAAGCCCAAAGTACGCCAAGATCAAAGTAAGGGGAATTGACCTAATATCCATGTCATTGGTCGATTTCAAAGATCAAAACCACATCGTGACCATGCTCATACTGTGGAATCTTTGGCCACCAAGAAAGTTCCAGTTAGAAAGAAGCAAGCTGATGAGTCAGGAAAGAGTGGAGTCATCTTAGGGCATGAGGCACCCTCTGCAGATGACACAACGCCTTAACCTCAACCTTCTCTCACTCCACGAGCTGAATGTTATGTTCTGGAAAACATGATGAATTGGATGTCCCAGATTCCATGATTCCAAATAAAACTTATCTTCATATTACTCTTCCATTTCTGATCCGCTCCCTCACAGAAACTACATTTACTCAATTCCCCACTTTGGCACCAAAGTCACCTGAGTAGAGGTATTGTCCACAAAATGAAGATTTTAGACAACATTGACACAGGCTCCCCTTTCAAAGTCATTTCTTCTCAACTGGTTAAACGGATAAAAGTTGCAGCAGATCAAAAATACTCTCTTGACTATGGAACATCAGAACCTCATCATACCTGTTCCCTGGGAGCTTACTCTCCTTACCCCTTCGATTTGGCTCTCTGGTTGTTACAGCTTCCGCAATTGTGTTGTAAGATGATAGTTATGACTTTCATATTGGCACCAAGTTACTAGTTGAAATTGATACGTTATTCAGTCATAAGGACTTACACTTTTCTATTTTAGGGTATTGCGTTCCTCTGGTTGTGAAGGACGTTCCTAAGGAGAAAGTGAAGAGGAAACCCAGATGTTGCTTAATTGAATATCTGGACTACATTGAATGGCTTAAGTATGGGTTATTGGACCAAAGACTAAGTTGCCACCCTCTTGCGAAGAGGCTATGGAAGGAATGCCTGTATATGTGCTTAGCCGTATAGTCATACCGCCTAAATCGCAGATATTAGCAGATACTGGTCTACAAGTTACCATACTGCAAGACTTCTTGTTGGAAATTCAAGGAGAGGGTAATCCTGCCTTTTGTTAACCACTTACCTGTCCAGGAGATTGGATCCCGCTTACCAAGGTCCCTTGACTATCCTAATGGCCAACTTTATTATCAATCGATGCAGATCACTTAGAGCTGAACCATCGCATATGTACACATATTACCTGACCACCAAATTGAGCCAGTCCAACGATGTGGAGACCTGAGAGATTTAGGAATGGATGAATCTGTAATAATACCCTGAGTTGTGGTGGAAATTTAGACATGATTGCTTGTGAACAGCAACAACAGGCTGACGCCCTACTCAAGGAACATGTCAATATATTTTCCACTGATCCAGAGGATTTATGGTATGATGAAGGGGGTGCAACATCAAGTGCTGACTGGAGATGCCTCTCCAATTCGCGCCCATCCCTATCAGAAGTCTAAAGTTGAGGAGGCCCAGGTTGCAAAAGAGTTAAAACAATTATTGTACGCTGGGTTAAAAAACCATCCCAGAGTCCCTGGGCCTCGCCATTGTTGCTTGTGCAGAAGAAGGATTGAGGGCATCATGTATTAATGGTCTACCAACGCCTGAATGCTATCACCCAGAGGCTAGCTACCCGCTACCTAGGATTAATAATTCCTTACGCCTCATATCCTGGTTAAAATTTTTCTCTGCAATGGAACTTGCCATGGGGTACTGGTAGATAGAGCTTGCACCAGATGATTGAGAGAAATGCGCGCTCATAGAGAGTGAGGGCTTTTTTGAACCTATGTGTGTATGCTTCAGGGGCTGTGCAACGCCCCAACCACTTTTCAGCGGGCCATGAACTGTTGTTTAGACCTAAAAATACAAATGTGCGCTGGTCTACCCGGAATATCTAACTGTGTTTTTGCGCACATTTGAACAGCATTTGGCCACCAGAAGTAAGTACCTAGACAGCTACGCTCTGGTGCATTGAGGTTAAAACCTACCAAATGCCGTTTCTATCAGACTGAGATGGAATTCCGTGATCATAATAAATTTTTAGAAGAAATTTCTCTCTTTCCTGAAAAGGTGATTGCTATTGAGAAGATGACTCGACCAAGCAGTTTGCATGACATTCAGGTATTTCTTGGCATTGTTGGGTACTACCGACAATCTATACCACACTTTGCTGAGCTCTCTGAGCTACTGATCTAGCTTACCCATAAAGAGGTTCTTTTCTGATGGGAAGATGCACAGCATCAGTCCTTCGATTTTTTAAGAAAATCTCTAACTACATCCCCTATTCTTGTACATCCTGAGTTTGATAGACCCTTCATTCTTTTCACTGATGTTAGTGATGTGGCTGAGGGGACCATTCTGGCTCAACTAAATGCCTTCCAAATTTGTTCACCCAAAATCTTACTTTTTTAGGACATAAAACCCCAAGCAGAATTCAGTTACTTTGTAACCAAACGTGAGTGCCTGGCCATGTTATTGGCCATCAAACATTTCTGCTCTTTTCTGTTTGGGAATCATTTCACCTTAGTGACAGATCATGATTACTGCGTTGGTTACAACAGATGAAAGACCCAGATGGAAGATTAGCCCAATTTGCTCTTAAGCTCCAGAATTATGACTTCTCAATAGTACACCATTCAGGGATGATACACTAAAATGCTGATAGGTTGTCCTGATTGCCTATTCTGACTTTTTATCTTTCCAAAGAGGACCAAATCTATGAGCTAATTTTAAACCAAGAATATTGGAGTCATGAGCCTTTGGCAACGCAACAGCGCATAAAAAAGATGGCTTCTCAGACTCAAGTTGAAGATGATTTGCAATATAAGCAAGTTGGGAACTCATGGCTACCATATGTTTGACCCTCTGCTCGTACAAAGTCCACTCTGGAGGCTCATTTTGCCATAGGGCATGTCGCAGTTAAAAAAACCCTTTGATGGCTAAGGACCGTTCCTACTGGGAAGGAATGATTGATACAGTCTAGGATGACATTGACACATGTCTCACTTAGGCAAATTAAAAGCCTCCTAATTATTTATACCAACATCATGTCATGGGTCCTACGGCCCTATTTGCCATAGTTAGTATTGATGTTATTGGACCTCTACCTACAGCAATATACAGTCATTTTTTTCATTCTTGCATTTAATCACTTTATGGAATGGGTTGAGGATATCTTAGTTGCCTCTACAACTTCCAAAGAAACTGCATCCTACTTTCTGAAGCAGGTCTTCAGTCGCCACGCCATCCCCAAGGTGCTGCTATCTGACAATGGTATCAATTTTATCTGCAGTGTGGTTGCTGATCTTAACTCTCTAATTGGCACCTACCATTCTTTCACAACTCCAAATCATTCAGCTACCAATGGAGCAGTAGAATGTGCAAACTGTTCCTTAGTTGACATTCTTCACAAGATGGCTTCCTCCGATCCTTCAATATTGAATGAATATTTACCAGTAGAATTATTATCATATCATGTTAGCTATCATTGAATCATACAAATGTTACCTTTCTGAGCCCTATAGGGCTGATAACCAATTTTGCCCTCTAGTGTGCAGCCTATACTCAAAGCTTCCACACCAGAAACCACTGACTTAGCTATGCAAAGATTGGCTGATGAATTATTTAGGTTACAAGAGTTAGCTTATAAATGGGTAAAGTTTGACAAAGAGAAGCTGATAAATGGAATGACCGGCGGCCAGTCATGCTTAATTCTAATTGGGGGATTTCATTCTATTTTACCATCACTGGCTTGGGGCGAATACATAAACTTGATATCAGTGGTCTGGTCCTTAATGGGTGATCCAACGTTAGAGTCCCAAATATAAACTGGCTCTGAGAAATCAGATGCCATTTTAAATGGGTACATGCTAGATTCCTCCAAAACTATGTCCCTCACTGACAAGGCCTTATGGGGCATTGTCAGTAATTATGAGATTCAGATGGGCCTAAGCAGGTTTTAACTACAGCCATTTCTTAGGGAGCAGAGAATCCTAATCAATGTACCACAAAGGATAATAATAAAATTTTAAATGGGCGAAAGGAAAACCTAATTCTAAAAGGTCCCACCGACCTTTCTGTCAGAGGCACCAAGTCAGCTAATGAAGATCATGCCATTTGAAGGTCCCCAGAATTTATTGCCCTATTTAAAGAGAGTTGGATTTAAAGGAAACCTATGTAACCTATCGAGTCTGTAAATTGATCACCTTATCCTACTTGTTCACAATTATCACAAAAAGTTTCTCTTAGGTGAACCAGAATATCTTGATAGCCTAAAATATTTTTGAGTTTTGATTAATAAATTATCCTTCAATCTTCTAGTGTTTTTACTAGTTCTCCTTCAGCCTGTTTATACAGAAGACCTTGCCTGTTTGGAGAGAACAGAGTAGCCTCAACGAAGAACTTCCGTTGAGAGATTGCCTTAAGGAAACTGATCCCTAAGAGATTCCGCTGTACCTGAGTTTGACTCATAGTCAAAAAATTTTAAAAGACCATGACCTTCAGAGAGCATAACAAAGATCTACAACGACAGATGGAGGATTTTTCGTGTTTTTTTGAGACAATTGCTAATCTGGTTTTTTTGTGGTTGAATAATGTTTTCCAGTAGTTCCATGAAAGGACTGGCTATGGGTGCTTGACTGGGGGTATGAGAACTAGAGGGAACAAGAAGAGGTTTCATTGCACCGAACATTTATCCGTTGGAAGAGCCAAGCATATTTACCAAATATGCTGTTAAACAGTTTCTGGTACTAAGATTCTGAAATTTGACATATGTGCTGTTTAAGAAGGGGGATGTCAGACTTTTTTAATAGTCCGCTTTATGCACTTTGGTATCAATTAAGCTCAATTAGGAGAATTTAATATTAAATTAATGAGATAAGCTCTTCAGAAAAGAATTAAGAATGATATGATACAAGGAGTTATTATGAGAAAATAACAAGAGTGAATATATGAGCATTTTTATATGTGGCTCAAAATTAACAAGATGGCAATGACTTCCTGTTGAAATCAAGGAGTAAGATCAGGAAATCGAGAACGCTGGAACAAGAATCCTGAATATGACAGTGGGTCAAATTCCCTTATGAGGGGAAACTGGAACTTAGGACTAGTATAGTTATGAGTAAATTGATCATCTCAGAATGACAGAGGGTCATAGGGACCACGCTCTGAGTAGGCTGTAGTGAGGAGGAAGAGGAAGAGAACCGCATGTCAAAAGCTGTCATAAGAAGCATTGAGTGCAGATCAGTGTTCTCTGCTAGAACCTACAGAATATTTGACCTGGTGTCTGAGGCGGTATTCGCATGTTCTGACCCTATTCTCGCTGGAAATCCAGGCAAGAAGGGGGATGTGTTGGAATTTTTGTACACCTTTTCAGTCATCTAGATTACCATGGTTCTCTAGGGGATAATTCCCTATGACGAGTGAATTGGATATCGGTTGACCATGATTTCTGGTTATAAAACGCTGGGGGATTTTAGCTAATTCACCAGGATTGGATCCATTAGGGATCAATATGAGTGAATGGTTAAGATCTTGTTTGGAAGAGTTAAAATGAAATACGATCTTCTGATAGTTGATTGATGAATAATTATCAGGTGTACTAATTGGAATTGGTCAAGTTTAGTCACTGATTGATTGAAATTAAGGATAAAGTTGTTAGGTGAAAGATGCCACCTGCAACTAGAGAATCAACCGGTTGGTTCATACCTGCCATAATGGGTAAAAAGTCCCATTACCTAATCAGGTTGCTTGCTAAATATGGTTGGTTTACTAGGATATAAATGGAAAACGTTAGGGACACGTTTTCTGACTCTTTTCATTTTTGGTCTCGAGGATGTATGATGAAGGAATCCTAATCAGTTGGAGAAGCCCATCACTGCTGAGATGACAAAGGGAAATTCAATGGCAACGGCTGCCTTTTCATGGCTGAGGCACCAACTGAGGGTATGGCGCCAGATTCTCTATATAAATTTCCCTGATAATTCACAATAAAAAAAGGAATAATAGATAGCATAAACCATAATTGGTTTTAGTTGTATTCGTCTTTAGGAAATTTTTACTTGTGTGCTTTAATTTGGACACTCTATAATAGGATAAAAAGTAAAGAATGAGGATCCTTAAGAGAAGCTGAGCTTAGACAGGAATTGCTGTAGACTCCACGAGATTAAAAGAAAGGCTTTATACTAGGGATCTGAGCGTAATCAAGTTAAGCGGATAAGAGTATAAATCCCTACTGAGAACATCAAGAGTATTTTGAGGAGAAATACAGGTTAAGAAAAGTAATAAAATTGGTTATCTATTCAACTATGGATAATAGTTTTCATACTATTATTGATTAGATATCATTTATTATCAGACAATGAAAAGCGTGCACATATCAAACCTGGCAGCTAACCATCCTGGGAATAATAAATCAGTGAATATCTCAGGATTCTAATACTCGCCAATGGCATCAGGCCATTGACAAATGTTTTTACTAGTTCAAAACCTGTTTTAAAGACTTTGGGGACAAAGCCTTATAGGCGAGTACCTTTTTAATACAAATGTGTCCAGTGATGAAAACTCAGTTAAACTCACCAATTGTATCATGCCATTGGGAAATAATGTTACTAATTTATAACTCCCCTCAAAACATTGATGACAATGCCCAATGGGCATATACCTCGATTTTTAATTATTGCCACCAGCCCAAAACCCTCCCCTCTAAAATTAGGATCATCATTTGTTGCATCTCGCTTTGCCAAATGGACGCCAAAGCAACCAGGTTTGGGGGGTTGGGTCTCTCAACGCGTTTCTAATCTCATGGGACTGCCCCTATATGGGGTGGCCTTAGGAGGTTCCCATCACCTGTCAGGTGACACTCTATCAAACTAACCATCAGAAACACAGTGAAGCCACAATTTGGGCATCCAAAGTCAAACTGACTGTGACTCAGCCTGCCACTGAAAATTTCAAAATAAGTTCAAAAGTAAATTCGTTATCCCCCAATTGAAGCTTTCCAGCTTAAACAAAACCTTGAGGGCCCCAAACCTGAGTGTCACTAAGCTATTCCACAAATCAATTGTATATTTAAACAGGCATAACACACGGTGGAAATTGTCAAATGAATTTTTTATTTTTAAAAACTAATAAAATCCTGTTTCTTGAGCTCATTTTTTTACCATGACAAGAATTTAAACCACCCATCCCAATCCAATTTTTCCCGCCCTTAAAACCTGTGGGCCCTGGCGCCATGATCGCTTGGATTGTTTCCAGGCTTGTTTTCATACTAATATCCTGTTTCTCTCTCTGGTGCTATTCCTCTCAGCTCAATTTCGTTGATCAAGCAGTAGTGCCTCTGGCATTCAGGATTACCTTTTGGGTGTTTTGGCATCCAGGCCGGCAGGCAGGTCTAAACTTACTTTTCTGCAACCATGACATAATCAACTGTCCATCATTTTTAACCATTTCCACCCTTCTCATCGAGATGGGTGCAGCATTGATCATCTTATATCGGGTTAATAGAGTAGTTAAGGAGTTTTACTATGACTGCACTACACCAGTATCTCTAAGTTTGACTAAGTACACCATCCAAATATGGGTACTTCTTGCTTGGAACCGCTGTAGTGGTCTTGGTTTGAATCCCAGCACTGAATCTGATCTGTATTGATTCAAAACCAACGCTGCCCCTGCGCCAGTGAAAGTAGATTCTGGCATACCAGCTTATAAATCTTCTCCTGTTGCAAACCTTATGACTTCCCCAATCTAGTTGTAATCTCTTCCCTATCAACTGAATCAACCATATATGCCAATAAACAGAATTTGAACTTCTTTTTATTGCCAATGGAGATTAGTATCAGATCATATTAGGTGTCTTTTGAGGTCTTGGTTGACACTGGAGCAGCGGATAACCATAAGAGCTTAGAGTTGGTTCACCAGATTTGACCTTGGCCTATATGTGGGTCCTAAGGTGATGATCATTTCGTTGGCCTCAGCTATCATACAAAGTATGGCGCCCAGTACCTTTCTCAGTTCACCAGTTTAAGTTTTGCAATCATTTTTCAGCAATTCCTAAATTCATTGTTGGAATTTCGTGAGAAATTATGATAAACAGGTGATACAAAGGCTACAAAATTATTAGTTACGTGGTTCTAGAAAAGATGGAATCAATTGCAATGAAGTTATTATTTCCAAAGCTATAGTTGTTTCTAATCAGAAATAAATAATCATGTATGAAAAGAGACCAAAATTGTGGTACTTTATTATTTAGAAATGAGAGATATTTATAGGGGTAAATTTAGTAGGTATGAGTGAGGATTTTTGAGATGCACCTAAGCGAAGATCTTTCCTATTAGATAACCGATGTTGCTGCTTATTAATGCCATACATGTAATGGCCAGATTTGTTAAGATTCTTATTTGATGAGACTGATTTTCTTATATGATTTTTTTCTCATCAAATAGCTTAGCATCATCCTTCAGAGAAGGTTGATAACTCCATAGGATTGATCTTTAGTCTATACTAGAATCAGATATCTCTGATGTAGTTTTTACAATCTCATTAGACCAAGATATCAAATCTCGACCTTGAGTACATTTGGTCGTCATAGATGAATCCCCAACAATGCCACCCTCAAGGTCTTGCCTAGGGGGCACATACTTATGAAGAAATCTACTACGCACTCTATTGATATGAGTACCAGTATCAACAGCTGCATTGGAGTATTCAATACCCTGACAATAAATAATACAGAATGGACCAGCCCTTAAGTGTCAAGTTTGTGAATCCTAACTCCCAGCCTATGGTGATAGAGGAGTACAAGATCTCCGACTTGAATTTCTAACTACATAGGTCTACTAGCGTTTGTTCTTGTTCCGTCCTAAAAGGTGGTAGCAGCAAGGGAACTTGAAGCTAAAGCTTATAATCAAATAATTTCATCAGCTAGTCTCCTCATAGCTAAATAAGTAGTTTGGGGTAGCTTCCTCAAGTATAGATTGTACACTTGAGGGGAGGATAGGATCCCATTCATTTTAAGTTTTAAAAGGAGACATTTAAATTATATGATGGTTTTTAACTCTATAGGCTAACATCGCACTAGGCAAAATAGAGATTTCATCTACTAGGGTCATTGGAAGCCATATTTTGATGAAAGGCTATAAAGGTACCATTTTCTCATTTTGACTGCACCATTAGTAGAAGGATTATATGGGGATGTAAATTACTGATAGGTTTCCATTAATTTAGTAAGCTCGAATACCATCTGAGAAATGAAGTTGGTCCCATTATCTGGAAACAGGACTTTTGGGCTACTGCCTGGTGAAAACTTTCTTAAAAAGAAAGATCACCATAGCTGTAGCGGTGACAGTAAAAACTGAGATAGCTTTAATCCATTTAGTAAAATAATTGATAGCTAACAGCTTATATTTATGTCCATATGTGGCAGTAGGGAGAGGAACCACCACATCGAATCTCATAGTAGAGAAAGGTTCAGAAGGGCCCACAATTTTGTGTAAAACATCGGATTTCCACCACGTTGTTGGCACATAAGACAAGGCTCCAACACATCGTGTACAGATTCCAGCATTTTATCCCAGTAACAATGAGTTTTCAACCACTGTATGGTCTTAGCGACAGCTCCATGCCCTACAGTTTGGTGGGCCTCCATAATAGTATCAGTCCTCACAGAGGGCTGAATAAAGGGCAACCACTTAGATCCCAACTTTTTGTATAATGAACCTTCTTTAACCTGAGTACCTTCGGTTAAGGATTGTAACTTCATTACAACATCCTTAGATTCCAGTACCAGAGCTCAGGTCAATTTTACAATAACCACTCGCAAGGTCCATAGCTGAGAAGTATTGTGACCCAGAAAATAATCTCAAAGAATTATCAATGCGAGGTAGAGGATAAGAATCCTTTTGAGTAAAATCACTGAGCTGATGGTAGTCCATAACCACTTTATGGCCCCCATCTTTTTTTAATGAATAGTAAAGGAGAAGCCCACGGACTCATAGAAGGTGTTAACAGCCCCGCATCAAGAAATTGTTTTCATTCCACTGAGACCTGAGCCTCCTCAACATTAGATTTGTGATATGGTTGAGCTCAAATAGGGGGAGTATCACTGGTTTTCACCTGATGCTGCAGATCTTTCATTAGTCCAAAATCTCAAGAACCTTGGGCAAATATATCTGCATATTCTTCAATTAGAGCCTCAGCTTCATGCTGTTGTTCTGGAGTGAGAAAATCCCCTAATTTGACGTCAATTCTAGCAATGATAGGGGGATCTTCTAGCCCTAATTCACATAAATCTCCACATCCCGCATGGATAAGATTTCACTCAAAAGAGTCAGCTGCACATAGGTGATGGGACTATTGTGATTCAATAACATAGGTCAAGAAGTTAGATTCACTAGTAGAACTAAAACAGTCCTATCATAGGCAAGGTAAAGCCTCCAAATGAGAGGGTTTTTTTACTAGAGATCTCTAATACATGATCAGTGTGTACAAGTACTTGTACTCCCATATCAATGATGACTTGAGCTTTTGGGGAAATGTTAATCAGAAAGTTAGAATATAAAGGCATGGCCTCAGAGGCATAAGCTGATGGAGGTGTTGTCGGAAATTTGACTTTGGGCTCTGCTAGTTGGCAGGCTAACCAGTCTTCATACTGGTCATCCCTTGCCATTTTACCTTAGGCGTCGTGGCTAGCAGCGCCAGCTAGCCCCTTGGCATGTCACCCATGCCATTTTGGGGATCCCCTTTAACCTAAACTACAACCAAAGAAATAAATATAAACTTATAACAAAAGGTAGAATAGGCAAAGGGAGATATTAAATGAAAGGGAAGCATCAGGTTTAGTACTATTTACAAAAGGGCTACTGCGCCCATTGCTGACCTATTGGCTCTTCTACTGGTTCTTCCAGCCACCCACTTCTCTTTTTCTTCTTCTTTATCTACATTATCTCTTCCCTGGAGTTGACCCTCTCACTCCATCCTTCCTGATGTCCAAATTAGTTTTGGTTCATCCTCAGCCTTAAGTCGCCAGTGAACCATATAAATATATAATCCAAATAAATGTCAAATTTATATTTGACCTTTGAGTTGATATAATTGCACTGGAAACCACTTTGGTTGCCCACTTTGACTTGGAATATTTTGGCATCTCGTCAACATCACTCATAATAAATGAGGCACCAGAAACAACATTGGCCACTTCAAGCTCATAATTGTTGGATCCACCAACATTGGATTATCAGACAACAAATTCATGGGTAAAAAAACATTGGCTTTCAGCCAGAAATTCCACAATGGACCACAAATGGCCGTTGGCATTGACCACTGATTCTGCTGATGGATTGGATCATCCTCGGCTATTAGTTGCTGGTGATCCTTTTACTAAATTGGGGCTTCCAATTAGCTCCACTCGAACCTAAATACCAAAGTTGGTGGAATACTAATTTTGGCTTAACCCAATTTGGGGAGCAACTAATCAGCAATCACATTAAATCACACAAATCTCAGTCAATAAACCATTCCGCTGGTATTGGCTATATCATTCCAAACAACGTTAAATCATTGGAGGATTCCATATGGTTAAAATCATGACAGGTGGAAATATAGTTCTTGTTCCCAAGATTTGGTATTCTAGACGAGAGATAGAAGTGGGGTCTAATAAGCAAACACGTCGTTTGAGTTTTCCTTTGCTATTGGGAACATCTTGTAGATTTAAAGCTATCTGGTACTCAATTAAAGAAAGATAATTGTTCTTAAGGATGATTATTGCATCAAAATCTATGAGAAACTTGGTTTCTAAGGCAAGTCATAGCAGTTGTTATCCAACACTACTGCAGGGGCCGACACAACCAACTTACCAAAGCGCATTGGAAGAGAGGAGTAAGCTCCTATAGACTTAGTGTAGGAAGGGCCAGCAGTTCCATAGTCTTGGGAATGATTTTTGGTCCAGCGCCAATTAGGTTTTTTTCATAAGCCTGGATGAGTTTACATTGATGGGCGATCGTGTATCATTAATAGCCAGAACTTTCGCCTTATGCACAATGACTTCTACCTGGGTCACATCAGTGCCAAAGTTTGGATTATAAACACTGAGGGATTAATCAATTGTATTGACTTAGAAGAAGAATAAACAGAAATGGTATCTTTGTTGGCTGATTCATCAGGGACATCAAGCTCACCAGGAGCAGATATCAAAAAACAATATGTAGAAGAGTTAATTGATTTTGATGGAGGATCAGGAGGTAGGTCAGCACAGGAAGGCTCATGCCCTATGATGACTCCTCTTTTTTGACTCCTCCGCTTGCTTTTTCCAACATTGGGATACCACATGACCCACAAGACACAATAATAACATGGTTCCTTCTTCAGTTTAGACTTGGTCTTAGGTAACATCACATGGATATAAGAATGAGGGATATTGTAGGAGGTCAGGTGTACCACACCATTAGGAATCTCCATGAGCGCTTATTTGATGTCAATAATGGATCTGAAATTTCTTTTGAGTGATTTAAAGTGTAGTAGTAACTGAGTGCAAGTAGTAAATGCACTAATTACAGCTGATATGGCATCATCTACAGTATCAAGTCACAAGTGGCAAGAGTCTAGGCCTCATGGTAGAATATTTTAGTGAAAGCTTGGATAGACTCTCCTTAATTGATTTGAATACTCATAAAGGCTTGCTTTTGGTTAAAAAGGATTTTTTAAGTCTCAGGGAGTGTCCCTTAACTCTCAATCGAGCTATCTTTCCATTCCCAAGTAAGAAAACACTGAAGAGGATGGCAGTACCCCTCATCGCTAAGGTGATCTCGCTCACATTGTTGATGAGCGATGGGTGACAGCTCGCTCGCTTTGGATTTCACCCCAATTTCCTCACTCACCTCGGCAGAACTGTTGCAGGGAATCAGTGAAATCTGTGATGAGATTATTGAACTGAAATTAGTCAGATCCAATTCAACTGGCAATTGGGCTGATGGCTGAAATTCAAATGGTTTTAAAAGCATGAAGAATGAAACATCAGCCAGATCACCTGACAGTTCCAATTTGACACCAAAATCAGCAGAACAAGTTTTGGGTGCCATCACTGAGAGTTTGAAACCTTCCAATAGTAATTCAGGCATTGCACCTGATGGGCCTCTATCAACCAAACAAATGTTTATTCAACCAAGCGTGGGTGGGTTGGCAGCCCCAAACCTGTTCCCAACCAAATGGTCCCATCCCTATATTGGATGGCCTTGGGGGATTCCCGTCACTTGTCAGGCCAAATGCCGTCATACTAACTGTCAGAAATGTAATCAACCCCTGGTCCAGATATTTGAGGTTGAACCATTAGAGACTCAACCCGCCGCCAAATTTTGCAATGAAGGTTCCCAAAGAATAAACCCCCCTCTACCATTCAATTTGCTATTTAGGCTGAATTTGTGGATCCTGACCACGTTTTTACCAATTGACCACTATTTAATCAGTTGCAAGGCACTGAGAAGATTGTTG